>BPLS01021617.1:0-11980 GCA_019656275.1 Rhododendron kiyosumense | reverse complement strand
TATATACCAGTACTTGGATTTTAATTTTCGAACAACATGAGAGCTATCAGATATAATAACACCTATCAGACACTAATGTTTGAACTGGATCAATAATTTCAGAAACAAATATCCGAAAGTTATACACACGTTCAGACTTTAATATCTGATTTGCATACCTTTAATTGGATTCTAATTTCCGAACCTAATGGAAACTATGAGATAGCCGGATGCCATTCTGATACTAATGTTCGAATTGGATCAATAATTTCGGAAACAAATATCCGAAAGCTATACACACGTTCAGACTTTAATATCTGATTTGCATATCTTTAATTAGATTCTAATTTCCGAACCTAGTGGAAACTATGAGATAGCCTGACGCCATTTTGATATTAATGTTCGAATTGGATCAATAATTTTGAAAAGAAATATCTGAAATTTATACTCATGTTCGGACTTTAATATCTTATTTGTATACCTTTAATTAGATTCTAATTTCCGAACAGAATGAAAACTATGAGATAGCATTCTTGTTTCCGAACAAAATGTCACAGACTTGACAACTATGAGTTTTTAAACAGAAATACAATATAAGAGTTTCCTTGATAATCCGAAAACTACAAGCAAACGTAATCCTCCAATTTTCATAACATTAGAACACATTATATAATACAACACATTAAATCGTTTCTCAATCTAAAAATGGCTAATTGACATGGATGACCTCATTTGTTGCTACGTCAACGCCGATGATCTCATTGAACTTCTGAATGGCCACAATATGTGCTGCATCCCAATTTTTTGCGATAGAAAGATGATGTCTTTTCCAATTGCAAACTATTGGCGGCATAGGGGAACCTTTTTTTAGGAATACCTGTCAAATTGCATTAGGTACTTATAAAAGATAAATTAAGTTGGACTTAAGGAGCAGAATTCATTATATAGATGACAACAAATCATTTACCAAAATAATACCTGCACAAAGTGTCCGCCGTCAACAAACCCGATAGCAATAACCTTTCGTTTTATGGAGGGTAAAGGTTTCGATTGAAGGGGGAGGAATGTAAGACATTGAACATTTGATAAATGGATAAGGACATAATTATAAGTAGATGCTATGATGTGACCCATGTCTGGCATGGTCATCCAATGTTCATGGGGCGCCGGACTTTCATACCATGACAAGATGTGAAGTAATTCTCTAGCCCTCTTGGTCCCCCCCACCACTTGTTCGTAGAGGTGTAAATGTGTTTCCAACTCTGTCAGCAAATCACTTCTTACCATTAACCATTCATGAACATTGCCTTTCATGAAGCCCGACACTACCCGAAACCCGCAATTCCCATCATCTTCAACATCCTTGACTGATTCAATGTAAGGTCTTATTGCTTCCGGGAACTGATTGATGAAGGGGCATATAAAAAGTTGTGCTGGAACTTTTGCTTTCCCTTTCAGATTGCGCCGCGGTTTCTCTTTGACAGCCTTAGGGGTTTGAAGGGAGGCCAGAACATGCTCAAACTCCGAGGGATCCTGTAACGACCCTGATTTTTGGTCGTTAAAAATTTCGTTAAATATTTGAATTTTATTTTAATTTCCTTGTGGTTTGTCAAAATTACGATTTTGCCCTTCAAATTTCGTTTCTTGGCACTGTAGCCCATTTGGCAAGCTTAGTTAGTTTCTAACCAACTTGTTGGAGAAACCGAGCTAGCAAGCCACCGAATTGCTTTTCCCTAACCGTAAAATGACCGTTTTGCCCCTAGTGAACCTTTTGAACCCTAAACTAAGAATTGATTATTCATTTTCTTTTAAATATTTTTGGTTTTATTCTTTGTCCATTGGACAATAAATGTTAGGGGAACTATTATCCATTGGATAATAGAATCCCATTTGTTTATATTAAATGTTTACTTGGTTAAAGTACTAAGAATATCAAAAAGTAACTTTTTGATTACTTTAAAGTACCTTTTTGGATTATTTTAATATTTAATCTCCCTAGCAACTATTATCCATTGGATAATAAAAGTTAGGGTGGTTATTACCCAATGGGTAAAAGGTTAATCTTTCAAGGTACAAATGGGATTTATTAAACTAACCTTTTCTTTTAAGCCATGTGTCAAAGCATCTATTTGTTTATTATGGAAAGTATTTAGTAGCCTCTAAACCCTAAGATTTCTAAAGTACTCTTGTATTATTCTTTATTGGGATTTTGATCTACCTTGATACATTAGTACATGATTGATTAGTTAATTGCCTTAAGTACCATGTGCCAATTCATTTGTTTATTGGGCAAATCTTAGCCCTTAAATCTTTTGATCTCAAAAGTACATATAATCTTTCATATATCTCTTGTACCTTGTATATGCATGTGTATATATATATATATATATTGTACCATGCAAGAAAGAGAGAGAGAGAGAGAGGAGAGAGAGAGCCGAGAGAGAGAGGAGAGAGAGGGCCGAGAGAGAGAGAGAGGGAGAGAGGGAGAAAGAGAGAGGAAGGAGGAAAGAAGGGATTTGGTTGTACCTTGGTTGATCTCCCTTGTACTTAAAATCCTTGGTATATCTTTCTTCCTAACTAAGTAACTAACTCTCCATTTGTTTGAACCCTTAGATCTTGTACAATTCCCATCTCCACCATTCAATTGATTCAAGAATCTTGTACCAATATCTTTCTTGCCCACCAAGGATCAATCCTAGCCATGCAAGTGTAGGATTTGCCTTTGATCTTCCATGATCTCTTGCCAAGTGTCAAGGTGAGACTTAGAGAGAGAGAGAGGAGAGGGCCAAGCTCATGCCTATAAATAGAAGGTCATTCTCATGCTTTGAACTCACACCTCAAGCATTTGCTCTTCCTTCTCTCTAGAAAACCATTTCTGATTTTCTGGGCAGCCTACTGTCCCGTCGGAAATCCCCAGTTTTCTCCTGTTTAGAGTAGTTTTTAGGATCAACTTCCTTCTGGAAAGTTGTAGAGCACTTCGAAACCTTGAAGTTAGGCTCAAGAATCACCCCAATCGGTTAAGAAATGACCAAGATATTGACATCTGAAGTTCAGTAAAATTGCTGGATTTCCATTTCCTGACAGCTCACTGTCACTTCCTTCATCCCCATTTTTCTCCAACCTAAGGTCGTTTCTAGGATTAACTTCCTTCACGGGAGTTGTAGAGAATTTCTTGAGCTTCGTTCTCGACCCAAGAACAACTCTATTCGGCCAAAGATTGACCGAGTTACTGCCGTCCGAAGTTCGGTCCAGATTCGGGAGAAATTCCACCTAGCTTATTCGGCCCCGACTAGTTTCGGATCAAGGTAGGATACTCTTGCCCTAACCCTATGTATACGTAAGATCTCGTTATCTTCCATTTCAATGTAGGTTATCTTTATAAACTTTCCATTTCAAGTGTTTGTATTTTCATCTTGAAAATGATTATGAGCATGCTTATGTGAATTGTTTGTATTACTTGTGGCGTTATGCTTTAAGCGTTGATTTGAGTATGTTCAATGATCTTGTTAGAAGCAATTCATGTTTACTTTTGTCCTGCCTCAGAGTCTTTGCATGTTAACGAGACACAAGAATCGAGCAAGTAGAAACATGGCACCTAGGGTTTGATAACAAGGAAGTGATGTATTTTCCAAAAAAGGAAGTACTTTGGAAACCACATAATGACCATTTCGAGGGTATTATGTGAATGGTGTGTGTGTGTGTTCCAATGGGAATCCGGAATAGCGGAACCATTGTGAGGTTGTGTGTGTTTCCATGGGAAACCGGACCGGTGGAACCATGGTGAGGTATGGCTTGGTTATCCGTGGAGAGGAGCCAATGCAAACGTGTATCAATGGGAACCCGGTGCGGCGGAACCATTGTGAGGATACTCGGGAACCCGGAACGGCGGAACCGAGGTTGGGTGTGTATGGCTTGGTTATCCGCGGTACGGAGCCGATGCTAAAGATTTTGAAAGGCTTGGTTATCCGCGGTACGGAGCCAATGCAAATGATTTTGAAAGATGGTTTTGTAAATGGAAATGATTGACACGGTCTACGACGAGTCGCGTAGGAGAAACACGGGAAAACTTGGACACCAACGAGAACGTGGATGTGTTATCGTTGTTAGTTTGATTTCTATGATCGTTTGTTTGTAAGTTATGGGTTAGCGGGTATAGGGTTACTCTATTGAGCTTTCGTAGCTCACGGTGTTGCCTTGTGGTGACCCTGACATATTATATCGGTGGCGACGCTGGTATAATGTGTCAGATTTTGTAGATGAACAGGACGAGCTGTACACCTTGGAGGCGTTCGGAGCCGAGGAGCTGGCTGGGATGGAGAAGCAAGAGAAGCTGTAGATAGGAAATCCTAGTTATCCCTCTCTTTTGTAATATTGAACTCCTGTGAGAGTTTTGTTGTAATAAGAGACAGACTCCATTTGATTTTATCAATAAAATATTTTATTTAACGTACCCTAATTTTGGGGGCGTTACAGATCCCTACGCGTCGAATTTTGTTCTTTGACTGCATTTTTTTCTTTCGTTGACTTCCGACCGTGTGGTTGTGCATTCACTTTGGGTTCAAGGAGAGTACTGGTTTTCGGACGAGCAAGCGCTGGCATCTTCTTAACATAATTGAGCTTTACATCATATTGATCTTCATTCAAGAACTTGTTGTAAAAACAATCAAAGTGAGCCAAAAGCGTCTCCTCCATCGAACCCTCATTCTGGGGTGCAAGCAAAGAAAGCCTTTTCCAATGGTCGTGGATTAACTCAATCGGTAGGGGGATATTTGCCATCTTGTAAGGACCAATCTTATGAGCGCAAGGTAAACCATGGGTGTACCTCAAAGAACACTCGCACTGATGCTTCGATTCCACAAACCATTCGACTTGATGGGATGCCGCTAAAACAAGTGTCATGGCATTCGACGAAACAACTCCCCTTAGCCTATCAAATAGAGTCGTCCTAAATTCATGTTGCGCAGAATTAAGGCTCTTCTCAAACGAAGCTTTGATTTCAGTAACTTGTAACAACATCAATCTGTGAATCTTCTCCCATATAGTATCAAAATTGCATTGCGAGTTTTCAAGATGATTTTTCAGCTGCGAATGTGAACTCTCCGCCCTATGAATAAATATGGCAAGATATTAACCGTAGCAAACAACATGAATATATGAAAATTTGTCAAAAATGCGTGAATAACATGAATATTAAGGAAAATGTCAAAGTTGCGAATGAAGCGTTTACCTGTTACTTGTTAGGTTTCCGAAATGCATGATTTTGTCCGTCCAAGTTCCTACAAACCTCTCTTTGCAGGGTACCAACCAATTTTTCTTGACATACTCAAGTGCTGCAGGAACCATTTCAAAATTACGCTTCAAAACACAAAGACGCTCCTCATATTGTGAAACACTCGATGAAAGGACGACTAGGCTCCAATTGCAAATAAACTCCTCCCGCATCTTGTCATCAAATATCTTTCTACAGTTGGCTAATACGTTCTTGCCAATATGCCACCTACATAGGAGATTGGTAGTATGAGGGAAAACATTTGTGATGGCATTCATAAGCGCCAACTCTCTATCCGTGACTATAACGGACGGAAGTGCGTTAGGATCCATCATGCCTTTTAGCTTCTCCAAAACCCAAGTGTAGTTTTCCGTTTTTTCACACTCCATGAAAGCAAACGCTGCACAAAAAGTCATCTCCGTTGATATTACACCAACAATTTGAAGCAAAGAAAATTTGTACTTATTCGTCTTACATGTGCAATCCATCATTAACAAGTGGGGAAAAACACGTAACATCTCCCCGGCAGATGAGGGAGACCAAAACAATTCCGTGACATTCTCAGTCTCGTTCCCAGGGGTCCAATGAACGTAGTGGTATTTTTCTCGCCGATCCAACAAATGTTGCATTTGAGATTTTTCAGCTTTCTCTATCACTTGATACTTTTGTCTTACATTGTACACGGTTTTGATAGACGTTACGTTCTCAGGATCTTGAACCTTTAAATGGGTTAGGATTTCTCTGGGTTTCACCAAAGCAACTGACAAATCAACCACCGTGCTAGTCTGCTCTGCCGACAACCTCCCGGCATAAGAATGGCCCTCCAAGTAAACCGCTGGAGGATGGTTATGGGTGCCATTGTGGACAGAGACAATCCAACCATCATTACCCTTTACAGCTTTCAATTCAAATGGGCATTCACATTTTTTTGTGCCCGTGGATCGCACTCTCTTCTTCACAGCTACCTCATTTCCATCAACTTTCTTCACAAACGGTCTATACTTACCGCTCATTTCACATGAAAACCTCATCCTAGGTGTGCGATTCTTAATACATCTCTCAGAACCCATAATCACAATGATAAACCCGTGTTGTTTACCGGTGCATCTTATCCAATCTACCAACGCTTCATCGGATGGAAAAACCTACACACATAACAAAAAAATTATAGCCCATAATATAAGATTGCACAACATAAATACTCTATCAAAAAAACACTCACCGTCTCCGTTGTAAAATGCTCCATATAATCGTATGGAGGACAAGTCGAAGTAGGTATAGTCAATGGCCCTACATAACTACCAAGTGTTGAAGTGTCACCCTGTAACACTCAAAGACAAACTAGGTAAGTGTATGATTCTCTGCAGTATTATTCAGATATTAATATCTGAAAACTGGCACTAAATTCGGATATAAGAGTCCAACAATGTTGACAATATTCGGATACTAATATCCAAATAGTTGTACATAATTCAGACATTAAAGTCTGAAAAATTAGTAAAGTTTTGGCAATGTGTATCAAACTGTAAGTGCAAGATTCTCTACAGTTTAATTCAGATATTAATATCTGAAAACTGGCACTAAATTCGGATATAAGAGTCCAACAATGTTGACAATATTCGGATATTAATATCCGAATAGTTGTACAGAATTCAGATATTAGAGTCTGAAAAATTAGTAAGGTTTTGGCACTGTGTGTCCAACTGTGTCGGGCCAAAACTGAAATTGAAAATGGAGGGCGGACTTACCTCTTGCTGCGATTTTTGCTCCGTCACTGCAACATCTGCGACATGTTTCTCAACATTCATTGTGTGATCTTTCGACTCCAAATCGTGGTGTATTGTTGGGTCAAATATTTCTTGTTTATCAATGGAGGGAGAGGAAGCAATTGCGGTTTCCATTGATAATGTAGGAGGAAGAGGAGAGGAGGAAGATAGACAGAGTTGGCTGTTGGTGGGAGGGGCCTGGTGGTGGGTGATGACAGCTGGGTAGGGATGAAAATGAAGGAGTTTGAATGGGGGAGGGAGGAGACGGTCTGGGGAGAGAGGGAGGGAAATCAGGAGATGATTTTTTATGGCTGTATGTAGTGAGTTATGTAATATTCTTAAAGGGCAAAATGGTCAAATAACATGAGATTTTAGGGGTATAATGGTCAAACTGCATGTGGGCATTTTTGTCTGCAATTGATAAAAGTTTTAATCGGCTGCGAGTAGCAAGAAGTACGCTGCAAATAGCGGCCACCATAGAGATAGATGAGAAAATAATAATTAAATAAATAGGGTAATAATTTGAGAGAGAAATAGGGTAATAATTAAAAAACTAAACTAAAATGGGAACCAAACACTGCCAACTTTTTTTCAGTAATAACATAAACTTTTTTTTTTGGGGTAATTCAACTTGAAATTAAAAAGGAGGCTAACCGAATATACAGCCTATAAGAGGCATACCACAGGAGGAAAAGAAAAAGAAAACAAAAAAGATTGAAAAAAATTTCTAACACCAAATGGCTACAAGGGTTAAATGATATGCATTGTTTCCAATCCATCTAGTCAGAGGGAAGAAAAACAACGCCAAATGAGCTTTGCTAATTTGAGCTTAGGCCTTCCATCTTAGGCTTCCAAAGTATTACCAAAAGATATGGAACTAACTAGAAATAACTAGTAGTAGACCGTTCAATTAAAATGAGTTAAAATGAGCTAAGAACTAGTAGACTCATTAATTACACTCAACAGGATGCTACTGATATGCATTGTTTCCAATCCATCTAGTAGACTCATTAATAACATAAACTTGTTCTACAGTTTTGCTACTTGATCAATTCTAAAAGTTTCTTCCAAAAAGTTTGTTTTGTAAATTTCTTTTACTGTGGAATTTTTGATATATTCCAATAAAATGGCATGCTAAAGTCAAATTAATTGAAAATTAGTATTTTTGCTAAAGGACTAGCAAAGTTTAAGTTGATAGTAGTATTTGATGTATGCGTTTTAGTGTATATTACAATCCTTAAATCAGTATTTTGTTAGACATATTTTATATTCTAGCACTCCGTAAATTTATTTTCAATTATTTTTTTGTTTCCAGGTATTATAGCAGTTTGGTGAAAAGATGAAACGGAACGGAGGAAAAAGTTGGAAGCCATCACCCGAAAAGCACTGGATAATTCCTCCTGGTTGCATGTGTGCATGAAGTATGGAATAATTTTTCAAATGGCATTGACGGAATCAGGAAACGTGGGTTTTCTGCGATTAGAATTTCCGTTTAAATAACGGTTTCTTTATATCACAACTTCGATCGCCATTTGCTCTCTAGCCGTCATGAGTTCTCCGGCGATTTCAGTAGTATGTTGCTCTCTCTCTCTGATATACCAGTACATGTGTATATGGAGATGGATATTTAACCTGTGTGCAATTCTCAATTGGTTGAAGAACCACTAGATCCGGAAATTCTTGTAGTTTCTCTTTCTAGGATCGCTAAAATACAGTTTTTTTTTTCCCAGTTTTATTTTAATAACAGTTGGTTAAACTGAGAAGTCAAAACTCAAAAGTATTGTTTACTCTTTAATACCGTTAACTTTCTTACTACTTCGCATTGTTTGCTCGCCTTCTGTGTCAATGTATGTGAATATATGGTATTAAACATGAGTTTGAATTGACAGGGAACAAGCTTATTCACTGGATTTACTAGGCTGTGCAAAGGCCTAGCTGTAGTACTTGTTGGTGGACACATTATCCTTCAGATCCTCCCCTCTTCTGTCGATTATCTTGCCCTCATTCCAGCCAGGTGATTCTCTTCTTAAGTTACTTATCATCTACAGTTGCGGTTGGGAAAACAGCACAATTGGAAATGAGTATAGCAATTGTGTATGTACTAGACTCCTGGGGGCACGGATGGGTGTGCAAATTGTATTATACAAGAGAGGGAATGAGGGAAATCTTCATTGAGATTAATATCTGTTGAAATCTGGTTTGTGAAAGTAGAAAAGCCCTTCTTGGTAGTTTTTTAGGCAACCAAAGGGGTAGTGTAGCAAAATAAAAATGTGAGCTGGCTCAAATTCACGTTCACACCATAAGGGGTGTTCCCTTTAAAATGCTAATAGATATGACACGGATGAACTGATTTTGATAGTTGGAATTGATTTGATATTGTGGGAATGTCTTTTCTATTGCGAGGGATAAGAACAATGGTCGTGTTAGTCGACATTCGAGGCATTCAGTAGTGATTTGTGCTCTTTGACTCATGACCTTTCTAGTGTGTAATAACGAGTGGATTATGTTTGTTCTTCTGTTCAGATGGAAGAATTACTAATCTGAAGAAGCCTGTTCTAGATTGATCTACCTTGAATAATGGGGATGTTGTAGATAACTTACCGAGGTGGTGACGTTCCAATCAACATTACATGGACCTTGATAGCATTCTTCTAAACTGACAGTGCATTCTTTGATTGGAATGTCACCACCTCGAGTAGTAAATAGAACCCAAGTAAAAAACAACAAAAATGAAAGTTAGACAAATTCGTGGCGTATTTGTTTGCATACATACATACATGGTACTCTTTGGTCATTTGGTTCAGAAAATTCTTGGGAAAATGGTTTGGAAGAACCATGCACTGATCGCCCAACTTCTGAAACCCTAGTTTATCCATGGCTACTCCCTCCCTCGCTAAGGCGACGTCGGCTCTCTTTATCTCTTTTCAGCTTCGCTCTCTTTCTCTCGTATCCCCAGATTCCCTACCTCTCTCTATGGTTGAGGCGGTGGGTGAATAAGAAAGGGGGCTCATTTATAAAAAGGATATGGATTCTCTACATTGCACAGTGTGTACTAGGTACATTCGGCTCATTTTTTAGACAACTTTTGGGTCCTTACTCCATAAACAGAGCTTGTCAAAGTAAAAAATTCATATTGATCACATTTAACTAAAAAAAAAAGGTCTTACCATACTGGATTCCAACACAAATTTTTATTTTTTTACAAGGTAAATGTGTTCATATCAAGTATTGATCGGTGTCCAATTAATATGATTTTTTATTTTTTACATGGTTGATTGTACTAAACCTTGCCCTAGGGGTATTGAATAATTTCTTGTTGACTATTCCATAAAGAGCAATGCTGGAACTTCAACTCAAATTTCCAGGAACCTCCATTTTTTGATCAAGAACCTCCAAATTTACTTTACAAAATATTGATGTTCATTGATTTTTGGTTCATAGATATAAACAAAATATTAGTGTGCAAAATGAAAACTTAAGAATAATGCAAGAACATCGATATGGCAGTCCACTTTGTGAACTTCATGGGTATAGTCAGTCCATTTTCAGCCTATTTCTGGGCCCATCTAGATCTCACCGAGTAGTAAACGAGAAACTATTCAATACCCTTGAGCATGGTTGAGCACGAATTTGGTGTTGTCCGGATTCGTGCTCAACCTTGCCCTAGGAGTATAAATATATTCTCTAAATCAACAAAGTAAAAAATTATATTACTTGTACACCGATCAATACTTTTTTTTTTTGGATCATTACACCGATCAATACTTGATATGAACACATTTAACTTGTAAAAAATTGAAAATTTGTGTTGGAATCCACCAATCAATACTTGATATGAACGCATTTAACTTGTAAAAAATTGAAAATTTGTGTTGGAATCCAGTGTGGTGAGACCTTTTTTTAAGTCAAATGTGTTCTGTATGAATTTTTTACTTTGACAAGCTCTATATATGGCGTATGGACCCAAAAGTTTTTCCAAAAAATGAGCCGAATGTTCTGAGTAGTCCACACGGTGCAATGTAGAGAATCCATATTCTTTTCATAAATGGGTCCCGTTTATTATTCACCCACGGGCTTGGCCATAGAGAGAGGTAAGGAACCTAGGGATATGAGAGAAAGCGAGTGACGCTAGAGCCAATGCCACCTAAGCGAGGATGGAGTAGCCATGGATAGACCAAGATTTGGGAAGCTTGGCGATCGGTGCATGGTTCTCCCAAACCATTTTCCCATGGATTTTTCGAGCCAAATCGCCGAAAAGTACCATTTATGTATGTATACATGCAAACACATACGCCATGAATTTTTCTTTCTTTTTTGTTGTTTTTTTACTTACGTTCTATTACTACTCGAGGTGGTGACATTCCAATCTTCACTATTGATGGGTGTGCAAATCGTATTATGCAAAAGAGGGAATGCGGAAAATTTTCATTGATATCAATATCTGGTGTAATCTGGTTTGTGGGAGTAGAAAAGAGGGGTAAAGAAACCAGTTTTTTTGGTCCTTCTTGGCAGTTTTTTTTATGCGTAGGAAATAATAATCTGGGCCAGCCTCAAATTCACGTTGGGTGTTCCCTTTATAATGCTGATAGATAATAGATGTGATAGGGAGATTTTGGTAGTATTGGAATTGCTCTGATAGTGTGGGAATGCCATTTCAATTGCCAGGGATAAGAACAATAGCTGTGTTAGTCGACATTCGAGGCATTTAGAAGTGATTTGTGCTCTTTGACTCACGACCTTTCTAGTGTGCAATAACGAGTGGATTATGTTTGTTCTTCTGTTCAGATGGAAGAATTACTGATCTGAAGAAGCATGTTTCTAGATTGATCTACCCTAAATAATGGGAATGTTGTAGATAATCTTGTAACTTACCATGTCGAGGTTTGTCTTTGTCCAATAATGGCTAACGTTGAAGGAAGCTTAGATTATAACCAGGTATAACCCTTTAGGATCTGCTTTTTTTTTT
>BPLS01021616.1:0-16528 GCA_019656275.1 Rhododendron kiyosumense | reverse complement strand
TTCTGGCACGCCCGCACACAATCATTTGCCATTTGATTGAGCTAATTGAGCCCAAACATGTTAGTTAAGTGTTCAAAAGTGAAAATGTAAATGTTATGAGTTGTTTGATGTATGTTCAAATAAATGGTAACAAGTTCGGTGGTTATTTTTCCGTTTTATTCAATATACGTAATTCTGAAATTGATTGATTGTAAATGGTAACAATTTAAGCACTTTGCACATTTAGATTGCAAATTTAGGCACGCAGGGGTTACGCACTTTGTACATTTAAACTGCAAATTTAAGCACTTCTTTAAATTTATATTGCGAATTGTTAAATGAACACTAACGGTAAGGAGAATTTAGACTGCAAATTTAGGCAATTAGGGTTTAGATTGCAAATTATTGAATGAACACTAACGGTAAGGAGAATTTAGACTGCAAATTTAGGCAATTAGGGTTTAGATTGCAAATTATTGAATGAACATTAACGCCGAGGAGAATTTAGACAGCAAATTATTAATTTAACATTAACGCCAATGAGAATTTAGACTGCAAATTTGAACATTTATACTGCAAATTTGCACTTTTAGACTGCAAATTTGTTAAATGAATACCAATGCAAAAAAAGTATTAGACTACAAATAAAGACAATTTTGTAAACTTTGCAATCTAAAAATGAAAATTTGTAATCTACACACAAATTTAGACTGTAAATTATTAAATAAACACTAATGCCAATGAGAATTTAGACTGTAAATTTTTACTTTTAGACTGCAAATTTGTTAAATGAACACCAACACCAGATAAAATTTAAAATTTGTAATTTTAGACTGCAAATAAAGGCATTTTTGCAAACTTTGCAGTTTAAAAGTGCAAATTTATAGTTCACATACAAATTTAAACTGCAAATTATTAAATGAACACTAATGCCAATGAGAATTTATACTGCAAATTTGCACTTTTAGACTGCAAATTTATTAAATGAACACCAATGCTAGTGAAAATTTGGGCAGCAAATTTACACTTTTAGACTACAAATAAATGCATTTTTGTAAACTTTACAGTCTAAAAATATAAATTTGCAGTCTACACACAAATTTAGACTGCAAATTATTAAATGAACACTAATACCAATGAAAATTTAGATTGCAAATTTGTACTTTTATACTGCAAATTTGTTAAATGAACACCAACGCTAGAGAAAATTTAGACTGCAAATTTGCACTTTTAAACTGTCAACAAAGGCACTTTTGTAAACTTTGCAGTTTAAAAGTATAAATTTGCAATCTACACACAAATTTAGACTGTAAATTATTAAATGAACACTAATGCCAATGAGAATTTAGACTGCAAATTTACATTTTTAGACTGTAAATAAATGCACTTTTGTAAATTTGCAGTCTAAAAGTATAAATTTATAGTCTACACATAAATTTGTAGACTGCAAATTTGTATTTTTAGACCTATAAATTTGTTAAATGATCACCAACGCCAGAGAAAATTTAGACTGCAAATTGGCACTTTTAGACTGCAAATAAAGACTTTTGTATATGAACACCATCGCCAAGCTGACTTTAATTTAGACTACAAATTTAGGCACTTTTGTAAATTTGGACTGTGAATTATTAAATGAATATTTTTAGTCTCAAAATTTACACTTTTAGACTGCAAATAAAGGCACTTTTGTAAACTTTGCAGTTTAAATGTACAAATTTGCAGTCTAAAAATGGTGGTGGTGGCGGCGGCGGCAGCGTGGTGGTGGCAGTGGCGGTGTTGGTGTTGGTGATGGTGGAGTGGTGGTGGTGGTGGTTGTGGTGGCGGTAGTGGTGGTGGCAGTGGCAGTGGCATGGTTGTGGTCATTGTGGTGATGGTGGCGGTGGCGGCGTGGTGGTGGTTTTGGTGGTGGCAACGGCGGCGTTGTGGTGGCGGCGGCAGCGGCGTTGTGGTGGCAGCGGCATGGTGGTGGCAGTGGCAGTGTTGGTGGTGGTCGAGTGGTGGTGTTGGTGATGGTGGAGTGGTGGTGGCTGTGGTGGCGGTGGCATGTTGGTGGTCATTATTGTGGCGGTGATGGTGGTGGTGGTGGTGGTTGTGGTGGCGGTGTTATGGTGGTGGTGGTTGTGGAGGCGTGGTGGTGATGGTAGAGTAGTGGAGGTGGTGGTGGTGGTGATGGTGGTGGTGTTTGAGTGGTTGTGGTGGTGGCTTGGTGGTGGTGGCGGCAGTATGGTGGTTGCAATGGCAGTGGCGGTGTTGGTGATGGTGGTGGTGTTTGTGATGTTTGAATGGTGATGGTGATGGTGATGGTGATGGTGGTTGTGGTGGCGGTGGCATGGTGGTGGTCATTATGGTGGCGGTGAAGGTGGTGGCGTGGTGGTGATGGTGGTGGTGGTTTTGGTGGCAGCGTGGTGGTGGTGGTGGCAGTGTTATGGTGGTGGTGGCAGTGGCAGTGTTGGTGATGGTGGAGTGGTGGTGGTGGCGGTGGCATAGTGGTGGTCATTGTTGTGGCGGTGATGGTGGTGGTGGTTGTGGTGGTGGTGGTGGTGGTGTTGGAGTGGTTATGGTGGTGGCTAGGTAGTGGTGGTAATTTTGGTGGAAGTGGCAGCGTTGTGGTGGCGGCGGCGGCATGGTGGTGGAGGTGGTGGTGGGTGAAGGTGGCGGCGTTGTGGTGATGGTGGTGGCAGCGGCGGCGGCGGTGGCGGTGGCGTAGTGGTGGTGGTGGTGGCGTGATGGTGTTGGTTATGTGGTTGTATATATCAAGATCGAAAAAAATGAAAAAATATATTTTTTGTATTAACCAAACAAGGCCCTTATTTCTTTTATATAGGGTATTTTTGTCATTAAAATTATTAGTGGACTAGAGGTATTAGGAAATTTAGAAGTGAAGTTTGTGGGTTAAAAATATACTATAGTGGACATATCAAAAATTCTCCCAACGTTCAATCATCTCTCAATGGAGGTTTCGAATAAGTTTTCTCTTTACAATTGGACCAAATCACCAGACTGTTTTTGTTTTTGATTCTAAAACCTTTCTCTCACTCTCCACTTGTTACTACATCTCTCTTTTCACTAATTACTCCAACAACCTCCTTCAAAACTTCTACCAAACTACCCCCAATTCTCAACCGGATGGAAAATGTCGAATATTTCAAAAACCCCGAAATTATTTGGTCGATTTGATTAAAATCTGCAGTGATGCGAATTTGATACGACCTACCATTGATCTTTCCATCAGAATACCCAAGTTCAGATATGTCCCTTCGGTGACTTCTCTGAATTTTGTGTTATCAGTACTTTATAGAAACAGGGAAGGTATTAGGGTCCCCCCAAATCGTCTGAGGATGAATATAAGGGTGGACAAATCTTCCTCTCTCTTTTTCTTTTTTTGGTTAGAGAATCTTTGTCGGTTTAGGAAGGTTAATTATGCGATTACGTTGTTGAATTTCATGATAAGTGCTGGGTATAGTCTTGATGGAAGACTGCGTTCTTCAATATTTTGCGACTAAGTGTGAACAAGGAAACCACTTGTCTTTGTCTAATGTTGAGGTCATGAGTTTATCGGATGACGAGAGGAAATTGGGGATTTTCCCTAACAGGGTGGATTGGTGCAATGTGATGTGGTTTTTTGTAAGGAAAGGGAAGGGTATGGATAATTTGGATGCCCTGGAGCAGATGAAAATGGGTGGGATTAAGCCGAATGTGACTGCTTACACTATGGTTCTAGCCGCAGAAGGTAGATTCAAAAGGGTGGACCAACTGCTTGATAAAATGGTTGTGTTGGGCTTGGTTCCAGATATTCGTATGTACAATGTGTATATAAATGGGTTGTGCAAATAGAACAAGGGAGTTGATATGCTATCTACAACACATGCTTCCAATTTGTGGAACTTATGCAGTTGACTGGTTCACAAGGAGGATGACTGATCATGAGAACAATTTGGAGAAGTTGCCAAAATTCATCGATATCAACTGGCCTAAGGAGCCAAGAAACATGGAATCATACTACACGGCATTTGGGCAGTCAAGTCTATGTGCGACCAGATTAGAACACGAGCAGTAAACGAAAAATAAAACTCACAAATGCTGACACCAAAGAATACAAAGTAGATCGAGTCCAGCGGTGTGTCCTTAACAATGATTTTGCCCTCGCCAAGGTCCTGCCGATTTTGGACGTCTGCTTCCCAAAATGCACAGTTCCTCTTTATAAAGATGGACAGTGGGTATCATGAGAACCACTTGCAATGACTGCACATGATCCAAGTAGGTGACAACTTTAGAATCTTCCATGATAAATTTATATGTATTGCTATAAGGAAAGTGCATATTCGGATATAGTGCATTGAAATTTATATATACGAAAGGGGTTTCTTGGGTTTCTGCAAAACATCATGTAGAAGCTAGAAAGAAAGAGAGGAGAGATTGAGGGTGGGAAATCACCTAATGACTACTCTATTCCGTTTCTCTTTTAAGTTGTATGCTTTGGATTTCATCAGTATATAGTAGCATAAAAAACAATCACGCTCTTTTACTAGTATGTTTAAGCACACCAAAATTGTTCAGGTAGTTTTTTTTGTTTGGCAACCGGTAGTGGGCTTGAGTCATACTTTTCGGAAACCGATATCAAGAGGAGAATAGGAAATAGTTGGTAACTCCGTTGAGTTCGCCACCATAGTACTTGAGTGGTCCGAAAGTGCCAAGTGGAAGGGTCGTTGCTACAAGGCAGGGGAATCTATTAGGAATTGAACTCCTTGTTCAACTCACAACGCCCTACGGATCTTGGAAACTAGGATCACAGAAATCGCAAGCAAACAGAAATAGTGCGTAACGAACAAGAAAAAAACAGAACACAAGATATACGTGGAAAACCTCAACGTGAGAAAAAACCACGGGAGCCACACTAGTCCACTATGAAATCGAATCAAGAGTACAAGTCTTCTCGCAATCTCTGCAGTTGTGCCTATGATTTCCATGGTGCTGGTTGTATGCCGACTTGCTGCCATTGCGACTGCTGCTTTGTTAAGTGAAGGTCTGCCTAGGTTGCCTATGGAATTGGATGCCTATAGATGTACCATTGTCTGCTTTATGTGGATTGGTTAAGTGTTTGAATTGTAGGTTCTTGGGCTCTTTCAAGCTCCATTGAATGTATTTTTTTCACCTTTCTTTTTTTTCTTTGGCCTTTTACGGTACCTCATTCTCTGTGGTCCGTAATTGGTTTCGCCTTGATATATTTCAAATCAATCCATCAGAAAAGGGAGTTTCTAATAAAATTTTGTGCCTATCAAGAGAGAGAGAGAGAGAGAGAGAGAGAGAGAGAGAATAGTTTATTAGAATTATGCTGCTATGCTAAAAGCCTAAAACACTTTTTTGGGCTATCTGCTTCTTTCTTTCTCTCTTTTGTTTGAGATATGTTCGTCTTTCGTTTATCTTTTTGACATTTTTCGAGAATGTCTATACTTTTCCAGTTCATCTCAAGGAGAGGATTCAAAAAAGAAGAAAAAGAAAGATAACTGAACAAACTAGAATAGCAATATACGTACAATACTTGCCTTTTTGGTTCAAATTGAAAAGCTGGTACAGTAAATGCACAGATAGGATTAAAAAAAGTAAGCAAATATAAACGAGGCGTGCCCCTCATGTTAAGAGAAGTGGAAGACATACTCACTCGGTAATTCATCAAGTTTACGATGAAAGCATTATTGGTTACACCATAAATCAAATTGATTCTTGTTTAATATACCCACTCTGTAGGGTCATGGCGGACATTGCCAAGGTGATTGGATTCTTGCTTGCTTCCAATATTGTCTAATGGAAGTGGGATTGGTCCCCTCAAATTATTCAAGGTGTGCATATGCTGGCTCGAACACCTCGAGTTATCAACATTGTTTAGATTTCCATGTCGGCCTAGCAAGGTAAAACCATGGGGGATTAAAGACAATGTCAGAAAAAAAGTGAAGGTTTACAACCATGGAAGGACGAATTTACAAAAGCATTGAGTAAGATTTTCAATTGCTTACCTTCAAAATATTATTCTTGACCAGATGAAGCTCACGGAGTACGATATCGATGCTCATTCTGTCTTTTGGAGATTCTGTGGAGCATGCTAGTCCTATTTCTATAATGGAGATAAGATACTCCATCATTTTGCTGCTATTTCTCTCCTCGGTTATGAGCATAGGGTCTACAATCTCCATCACACGTTGAGGCAAGGCAATCCTTGTAAAGTTATGAAGGTTAAGGTCTCCCTCAAACATTATGTCCGTAGGTCTCTTCCTTGTTATCATCTCCAACAACAAGATTCCGTAACTATAAACATCACCACTAGTTGACATCTCGCTTCCTAGTCCATACTCTGTAACTCGTAAAGTTCAAACATCAACACAAAAGGATCACTGTTCGGATAACGAAAGTGATGTACGAAAAGAATGAGGAAACTGGCTTTCAGTACACAATGTGTGTTTTCTAGTGTAAAACTAGTACATTTACACAAATATGCAATTGAATGTACTCTGTTTCAAGATAACAATGACAAATTCCACATCTCGAATGGCATGGACAGATCAAAACCCAATGTTAATTAAATCCTTGTGCTGAAATTTCAAGTGTAGTTATTAGAAGAGGAAGATTTAAAGTACCTGGAGCTGCATATCCAATGGTTCCCCTTATTGCAGTTGAACTACTTGTACTTGGAGTGGTGAACTCTGCACGAAATCTAGCTAGACCGAAATCTCCAACATGAGCAACCATGTCACCGTCAAGAAGGATATTACTTGGCTTTATATCGCAGTGAATAATTGGCCTTTCGCATTGGTGATGAAGATAATCGAGAGCACAAGCCACATCAATAGCAATGTCTATTCTTTGCAGAAGATTGAGTCCCACGAACTCACGTCCCCCATGATTATTTGAACTCAGAATTGGATTCAACCAATTATCTAGACTTCCATTCAGCATGAACTCGTAAACTAGAGCTTTAAATTCGTTCCCTTGAAAATCCATGCTAGAACAAGAAGTTATGATCGAAACTAGGTTTCGGTGTCGAATATTCCTTAAGGCTTCGCACTCTACCATGAAACTCTTGGTAGCGCCACGAGTTTGAAGGTCAAGTATTTTGACCGCAACAACTAACTCTCCGTTTTCTTCAATAACACCTTTATACACACGACCAAAACTACCAAAACCAAGCAAATTCGTCGAAGAGAAACCTTCAGTTGCTTTGAGAAGTTCTCCATAAGAGACTTTCAAGAATGGATCTTTCAACCATGAAACTCTAGGTTTGGTCTTTCTTTTCCTTTTGAACGAACATATGATGAAAGCTGATACTGCAATTACTCCAACGAGTACCGAAGCTAATGTGATTCCTAACGTCCGTGAAAGAGACATCTTTTTTTTCGATTTCTCTGTGGTGCACCGAGGTAGTCGTAGTTCGGAAATGCCACCACAAAGCCTATAATTTCCGGCAACTGATATTGCACTTGTATTGGTGAAAACACCCTTCATTGGTAACTCTCCTTCAAAATTGTTGAAAGATAAATTGAGATACTTGAGGGCAAATGTCCCCAAGAATGCAGGAGTTTTACCAGATAAGTTGTTGTGAGAAAGGTCCAAGTATTGAATACCTCTCACGGATTCCATTGCTAGTGGAATAGACCCTTGAAAGAAATTTCCCTGCATATATAGGTTTTCAAGACTAATGCAGCTACCAAGAGCGCTAGGAATTTCACCAGATAGACTGTTATTAGAGATATCAATTTCTCTCAAATTTGTGAGGTTTCCAATCTCACGTGGCAAAGATCCAGACAAACGGTTGCGACCTAGATGCAATGCAATTGACAGAGAAGAGACTGTAAAAAGGTTTCTCGGTATGCTCCCATTAAGGTCATTTCCAGAAAGTGTTAACAATAACAATTTCCGACAATTGCCAAGACTCGAGGGTATGGCCCCCTCTAGTCTATTTTCATTCAGAAAAAGTTCATTCAGCAATGACAAATTTCCAATAGACTCTGGGGTTTCACCTGAGATAGTGTTGTTTGAAACTACCAACCTTCGCAACTTATGAAGATAACCTATGCTACCGGGAATCGGGCCTGTGAATTGGTTATTGTGCAGAGTTAAGGTTTCTAGGTTCATCAGGTTTCCTATTGTTGAAGGAATAGATCCATACAATTGATTTTCATGTAGTGTCAGCCAAGAGAGGGAGATCGACATATTGCCCACAGAGTCTGGTAATACCCCTCCAAATTGGCTAGACGCCACACTTATAATTCTCAAATTGCTACAGTTGGTTAAAGAACTGAAAAAGGCTAGTCCATCGGTTCCCTTAGTATCAAAATAGTTATTCTCTAGACCAATCCAACGGAGGTGTTGTAGGCTTCCGAAATCATTTGTTACTTTTCCATTGAAATTGTTATCCCCCAATTCGAGCCGTACCAACTGCGAAGAGTTGGATAAAGAAAGCGGAACGGGACCATTAAGTTGATTAACATAGAGCTGAAGGAACTGAAGGTGAGGGAACATGAATGTCGATGGAAGACTACCTTGAAGTCGATTATTAGCCATAGCAAATGTATGTAGCAATGATAGGTTGTATAAGGAAGGAGGGATGGTACCTGAAATTTGAGTGGCACCCAGCGCTAACACCCTAAGATTTTTCAATTGACCCAAAGCATTTGGAATACTTCCTCCCAACGGATTGACAGAGGCGCTGAAGTTTACCAGAGAAGTAAGATTCCCAATCCACGGAGGAATCCCTCCGGTCAAATTGTTAATACTAACGTAGAGTGCTACAAGTCTTGGCATTGAATGAGCAAGTTCTTTAGGGAACTCTCCAACCAGCTTGTTTTCTCCTACACTGATGTACCTGAGATTGGAGCAACGAGATAGGCTTTGTGGAATTGTACCTTCGAACCCGTTAAAGCTCAGATTTAGTTTCTCTAACCTAAAAAGATTACCGACTTTAGTTGGAATTTCACCTGTAAAAGTGTTGTTTGAGAGTGAAAGCTCCCGTAGAAAGCTGAGGTTTCCGACATAAGGAGACAAAAAGCCAGTTAGACCGCTGGATGTGAGGTCTATAACGGTGACTCGTTTGTGTCGACGACCACATTTGACACCTTGCCAGTAGCAGAAATGGAGAGATTTGTTCCATGAGCTCAAGGCATCTTGTTTTCCTGTGAAAATATTTGACTTGATGGCCAATAATGCATGGAAATCAGTCTCGTTGCTAGCAACATTAATAGTGTTAATAAGACTACGGGATGTTGTGCCATGCGCAAAGGCTGTGATTTGAAGCAATTGAATGAGGGAGAGGAATACGGCCAGGAGATCAATAGAGAGAGATTTGGTCGCTGGACTCATCTTCAAACTAAACATTGCGTGTGTGGTTTGAGCTCTGAATTCCCCGTATATAACATGAAGGTCCAAGTTTTTTTTTTTTTGAGTCGGTCAATTCACTCAAGCCCGAAGGTAAAAATTACATCGCAAAATACATTAGTGCACCAAACTACCTTCTCCAGGATTATGGGACACCCTGCAAAAGCAAATCAACTCTAGGTGTCGATATGAGAATCCCATCTGAGATTAGGCAGAGAGAAATCACACGAAACACCAGTATAAACCATTACACAATAATAACAGATTTAATCAGATTAAGGTCCAAGTTCAATCACACGTTTTGGCGCAACTTGCAAGTCCCAATTAATTTGGCAGACTGAAACATCAGTTAGCAGACTTCTTGTCCCAACAGAGTTCTAAAATATTGATCCGAGCAGCTCATTTTTTAGATGACGCAAAAACGGATATTTCTTGAAAATGAAATTAGGTTAATTGGACTTTGATAGACATGTCACATGCAAATGAAATTACGTACGTTGATTGGACTTTGATAGACATGTGTCAGAGTTCTAAGATATTGTTTTTTTTTTTTAAATAATAACCATTTAAGTGTAAAATCATATTTTCAATCCACAAGTTCACTTTTTTCTTTTGGAATAAACTGACTTCTTCTTAGATTTTTCCTCCTCCGGCATCATACTTTAAACCGTTTGAAAAATATTTTGAGACTTTCAAACCCGCAAATTTGAGTTTGAAACAATCAAAAGAGGCTGCAGGCATTATTAAGAGCTTCCAGAAATCAGAATTTCCACATTTTTGGTCGCTGGTGGGGCGCTCGTCATTTGATGGCCGTAGAATTTTCAACCCCTTTGCAATCTTTCCAGCAATTTTAGAACCACAAGCACAAAGTCCTTGTAGCCATGGCCCGATATTTGGAAAGCTTGAAAATGTATATTTTCTGTACATTATTAAGATAAATGTTTTCTGAAAGTGGTAGTCAATGATATTTGATCAATCTGATTGTGGGCATGATTGATGATCTTGAAAAGTTTTTAAAAAATGAACGTTCTTTATCATCGGAATAGCTTAAGAAAGGCCTAAAAAAACTCAAGATCAAGGACCTTTTATTAACTATAGAGAGGATCTTTTTGCGTTTTACATTCCCGTTTTCAATTGGAATTATAATGAGTAAAATACAAATTGCAAATCAATACCAGCTTTGATATTTCTCTAGTTAACTTTTAGAATTTTTGTCATTTTATTTTAAGGCGCAAATCTACTATCTACCGATGGATCTATCTAGTAGAAAGACATTGTGTCCAAATCAAGTAGAAGAACCATGTGGGATACAAGACATATTAGTCGGAATGATCAAGATCAATTTCATCCAACGATCGTCCTAAGACTTTATTTGGAACCTCAAAATAAAAGGAAAAAGAAAGAAAAATAATTATTTTCATTCCTGTTCTTGTTTGAAACTCAGAGAAGAGAAAAAAAGGGAGAGTACTTTTTTTTTTTGATTTTGTTTCTCTTTCTTTTTTGATAAGCAAAAGAGAGAGTTCATAAAGTAAAATTTTACCAACACTCTCTGCATTTTCCCACGAACGTAAATTATGTCCTTTCTTTTCTTGTCTGGATACCAACAAGAGTGTAACTTTCTAAAACTAGCTCTCGGTCACAATCTTGTTAACGAGCAGAGAGATGAGAGTAATGATTAAAAAGTAAGAGAGAGAAATAATGTTTGGTTGGATGGAATCAAGGTTGGAATGGAATAGTCATTCTAATGACTTACTAATTCCAATGTTTGGTTCACCATTGAAAAATGGAATGATGATTCCAAATGGAATCATTATTCACCTTAGTAAAGGAATTGTCATTCCATCCAAAAAACTAAGGAATTGTTATTCCATTTCTTTGTCACACCAAAATTACTAGTGTCACTCCAACATTCACTATTGCCACACCAAAAATTACTATTGCCACTCCAAAAATTGCTATTGCCACTCCAAAAATTACTATTGTCACTCCAAAAATTGCTATTGCCACACTATTCCATTAGAGATGAGAATGACTATTTCTAAGCACAACCAAACATGAGAATGAGAATGATTATTCCATTCTCAATTCCTCCAATTCTATTCCATTCTTATTCCCATTCCATTCCATCCAACCAAATGATTGAGTTGAAAAATATTTTTTGAGTAGAGTAGTGAATTGAACAAGACAAGAATTTTCAGCATTAAGTCTGTCAAAAACAGTTAGGCAACTGACATCATAAATATATTAGATTACACTTTAAAATAAACTGACATTAAAAAGAAATAATAGTTATGTCAATTTTTTAGGAAGTGACATCTAAAATATATTATATCACACTTTAGGAGAAACTGACATTAAAAAGAAACAATAGTTATGTCAGTTTTTTAGAAAGTGACATCATAAATATATTATATCACAGTTTTTTGGATGACTGACATTATTATAAAGAGAGAGAGAGAGAGAGATCTGAGAATAGAGTAGAGGTTTGCTAGGGTTTTCACCTTAAACACATGCTATCTTTTAAAATTGCCATGATTTTTATGAAAACGGATAAATTGGGATTCATAACTATTAATGACATGTGGTTCAAATGGTATCCGGCAGCTAGTGGAAGTGAATAGTGAGGCAAAGTAATAAGGGGGATTATAGCCAGATGATCGTAGTGTGACGTCACACCAAATATTTAAATTTAGGGTGGCTGCTTAACTACTGGTGGCCGTTGAACATTTTTGCATAGTAGTCGTTAATGAGATGGAACACTTGACGTGTAATTGTCGTGAACGGCCTAGTTGAGCCATTATTTGCTGAATGAAATGTTTGCAACATGGGCCTTAAACGTTGGATATATATAAAATTTACATTTTGAAAATGGAATACGTTGACTTGTAAATTCATGGAACTTAAGGTTTGTCACACATTAGCCTAGTGCTTCAGACGTCGTTGTATATAACGTTGCAGGTAATTCATGACTTTGTGGAACATGCTTGATGGCCAAAGAAGCCTGGATGTTGTTGTTTTGTCTCAATTATGTAGTAGGAATGTGTTTACTTGTAACTCAAACTTGTATCTTTTGTTGACGGTTGTGCCGGACTTGTGGCTAGAACCGTGGTTATGCTTATGTTTAATCTAGCAAGAATGTTTGTAATAACTTCAACCTATCTTACACTTAGATCTTGTTAATTTATGACGCTTCCGCATTTTCTGTTATACTCGAGTATTTTTTTATTTATTTATTTATAGATTCATGAGCAGAAAATTCCTAAACCATTTAATTAGCAAGCCTTTGTGAGTTAACCTCATTAGCCGGTTATGACTCATTTGTTTTTGGGTTGGGTCGTGACATGGACACTTGGATTAAGCAGGGAGACCAATTAAATCCATCTTCCATTCGACAATGTTGGAAGAAAGCAAGAATCAAATCACCTTGGCGATGCCCAACATGACCTTCACTAACTATTTACATCAGTGCAAGTAATCTCTAGAAGACCAATACCAGGTTCATTAGCGCGGGTCATTTCAAGCCAGTGAAGGCAACGGGTAATGCAGGATCAAATGACATGATTCTAGCTAGTTCTTGGCACCTTCAGATTTTGATTATATTGCGTTAGTGCAATTATTCAAGTGTTGTGAGTCATGTAGGTGACATGATTTCTTTTTTGATCACTTAGGGAGTTGCGGTCAATTTATGCTTATCTTGACTAATCTCTGAAATACCAATAACACCGTTAGCTAACCCCAGCCATTCAAAGCCGGGGAAGGCGGTGGGCCAGTGGCCTTTCTTTGGGTCAGGCATGACCAAATGAGATGATTCTATTGCTTGGGAACAAGTGAATGATTTATATCTCCATTATCAAGAAACATTCAGGGGATTCAGAGAAGATATATCTGAAGGCAAAGGATTCAGAGAAGAAATATCTGAAGGCAAAAGAGGCAACAACCCCACGCCTCCATTTCTGCTGGAGAGCTTTCAATGCATTGTTGAAAACTGTTACTACCATTTTTGCTTAGCCAGAGCAACCCCAAGAAAATGTCTCCCCCAAATCCTGATTTATTTTTCTTATTCCTTCGGTGGGAAAGTGGAGACGATGATTTGATCCCAAAATCTTGAGTATTTGGTATGGAAGTAATTAAACCCTTTGTCGAGGGCCTCGAGGCTTTGATATTTGGAGTACAATTTGATGAATTGTATCTCCATCTGATTTCAATTGCCTTTCTGAACCCAACTACTTTGATCATTCGCGTTGATGAGAGGGAGGGGAGGGGGCCGGCCTTGCAGGATAGTGACAGGGAGGTATAGAGAGAGAATTTTGGTTTATAATGCAGTGGAAAAAAATATCTCAATAAAAAGGTAGTTTCATAGGACATCGATAGAAACCAAATTTCTCATATCTTTTAGATGGTAAATGTGATTGTATAAGTAGCCTGTATATTTGACAAAATGAATCATGAAATTCGATCACATGTCTATTCAAATCCAATCAAGCTAATCTTATGAGATAGTAACTTATTTTTTTTCGTCGCCTATAAATGAATGTGACACTAAAACTCCATTGGGACTTCAGGTTGTTTGTTGGCATCTTTCACCGTATAGGTGTTGATTTCAACCTTCTTATTTTTGACGTTTTATTTTCCAATTGAGAGACGTTTATTTACAAATTGAGCAGCTGAGGGGTTGGTTGGGATTTTGCGAGTAGCAACACTAGAAGAGCCACGGCTACCCTTAATTTGGAGCTATCTCTATGTTTTTCTTATCTTAGTGATAATGATTTTTTTTTTTTTCTTTTTGCCGATGAAAAAAACACTCTGTTGGGACCTACAAAATTAAGTTTAGAGTCTGAAAAGATGGGATACAGAGGTGAGTTTCTGGCTTCTAAATAATGCCAATCAATGCCCTCTTGTTCAACCCCACAACAGTTAATTTTACATGAATAATTCCGCATTTCCAGGACCCCATGAAATAAAACAATACAAGTCCGCCAATAGATATTTCAATCAAATTCAACACGTCCAGACGAAGACTTGTTCTGATAAAAAAGAAGGGAAAAAAAAAAAACGAAGACTTATAAATTAGCCAAAACATGAGACAATTGTTAGAATACAAGTCTCCCATGGATACAAGGACTATGTGGTCTTGTCTCAGAATAAAATTGCTGGATAGATTTGCAAAGGGTTTGAAAATGCTTTGGCCATTAACAATAGAGCGGCCCCACCGGCGACCAAATTTGTGGAAACTCGTTGGAACATTTTTGAAAATTACAAGATCACCTATATACCCTTCCAATGTAAAGTTGTGTTTTTTAGCTCATTTGATTGTGCCCCTTGGCTTTTGAGGGAAAGGTTTGGGGTTTCAAGTTATAGGTAGACATTGAACCCTCTTGGTTGTTAATCTACTAATTTCCCGATAACCCTCCACTAATGTGTACATACAACTAGTGTTGTGCCTGTTCGATGCAAGGAGTAAAAATTTTTTACATTGGTGTCTTTTTTCATTCCTTTGTGTATCAAACAAAGACACCACTAGTTAATCGAAAATACTGTATAGTTTAAGAAAAAAAACATTGACGTTTTTTTAATAGCAAAAAAATATGTATATGGACCACCAATTTGTAACAAAAAAAAAATTACTTCAAATGTCAAAATAGTAAATCATTCTATGAAATTGGATGATAATTAGTAACTCATTTGGGGACAATATTTATTACTAGTAGCTAAAAGAGGTTTTTAGCAATAAAATGGACCTTCGGGGACCAAATCTGCTAGGCCTTTAGACCAAATTTTTTGCTGCGAAAACAAAGTTGTTTAGGGACAAGTTGTGCATTTGGTCCCTGATGCTCACCCCATTAGCAACAAGATCATAATTTGGTCTTTAAAAGTGATTTGACTTATATTTTGGCTTTTGCAACCAATATGTTTGGTCCCTAAAACCATTATATTTTGTAGTATAGCTGTAGGATAGACAAACCAAATCAAGAAAAACTACAAAATATAATTTTTATTTATCATTCTTTATCTAATAAAACTTAAATTTCCAAAAATCTCTCTTTCTCCCCTATTCACACCCCAAACCCCACTTTTCTCTCTCTCTCTCTCTCTCTCTCTCTCTCTCTTTTGATCGACGTTTATCTCTCTCAATTTTTCTTTAAAAAAAAATTAAAATTGTAAGAATTGCGGACTAGGAGTTTAGAGTATTTTGAGTCCAACTACATTTGCATATAGGATAATATAGAAGATAGATAACAAACAAAAGGACCCTCAAATTTGTGGGTTCAAAAGTCTCAAAATATATTCTTGACTGTTGATTAAAAAAATAAAAGTGTAACACATCGTCCCACATCAGAAGTTTACATAGATGATCTTGGAGGTATAATAAGCCTTATGAGTTACTACTAGTACCTTAGACTTAAGTTTTGAGTCATGTGGTGAAGCTTATAGATCAAAATCAAGGTATTGAGTCAGTGGTCTGCATGGGGCGTTACAAAAAGTCCGAAAGTATTGATCCAAACTGTTTAAGTTTTGATGCCATTGGGGAAATAATCTCATAAATAATCAGTTTCATCAGACACCAATTAACCGGAAATCTAACTTTTCGTATTTCGTTAGATGAAAAATAGGATTTACTGGTCCATTTGAGAAAACAAAGCATTATCCTTTTGCATGTCTATCGAATTTCAATCAAGCTAATTTCTTAAAAAAACCATTCCATTTTGCATCATCTACAATTAGGAGCTGCTCGGATCAATGTATAACAAGTTCTGAGTTTAGCAAGATCTTGAGAGATGTGGAACCTCAATTTGTCTTTCAACAATTTAATGCTCCCGAAGGACATCAATCATGGCCTCCATTGCATTGATCGAATATCATTCATCATCATTGCAAAATACACTTATCTTAAACTATGCATAAATTTATCCCACGGTGTTAAACAAGAAGCAAGGTGCTCTTGTGTGTGATTTAAAAAAATAGAATCAAGCTTTACAAATCTGGGCCCTTGGCTGTAAGGACTTTTAGGTGGAAAGTAGTATTTCATATTTGTCCCAAACAAATTCTTGGAAATTTATATGTTGTAATGGCCCACCAGTGACAAGATTTGTGGAAATTCTTCATAACCCCAGAAAGGGTTTTGACTGACTTGTGGAAATTTTTTATTTTTTTTGGACTTGTGGAAATTTAGTGTGAAATCAATTTG
>BPLS01021613.1:0-11442 GCA_019656275.1 Rhododendron kiyosumense | reverse complement strand
GCACGATTGATTACAGACATAAAATTGGTGTGACGACATAATTAATTTTTCAAACAAAATCATTATTTTTGTTTCGATAATTTATTATTATTATTTATTTTTTATTTTTTTAAAATATCGGGTCTTTACAGCAACTATCTCATTTCTCCCTCATTTCTATCTCTCTTGTACCCCAATTTTATTACTACGACGTAATAAAATTATTCATATCTCTCTTGTACCCCCAACTTTATTATTACGATATAATAAAGTTATTTCGTCTCTCTTGTATCCCCAACTTTGTTATTACGACATATCAAAGTTATTCAACGATGTTCTCTACTTTTTCTCACACGGTTGGGAAATTTTAAGTCCACTTCGTTGTGGCAAACCACGAACCTCTTTGTGGCCTCACCCTTTGGGTCACACGCAATCGCTCTCACATACGAAGTCAGATCGAGGCGCACTCACGTCTTCCATACGTTGGACGACGACAAGTCCTGGCACGCCCGCGCTCATACCGCACACGCGCCATTGAATTTTCCGCTCACGCCTACCCGGTGGAAAAGTGGGGAACAGGTACCAACAACATTGCAGTTTGGATCATCTCAACACCTTGTATAAATGAGAGAATTTTTCATAAGTCCACTATAGCACTTTTCAAACCCATCTAGTCCACTTCTAAGTTTCATAACCTACTAAGTCCACTAATAATTTTAATGACAAAAATACCCCACCTAAGAAACAAGGGCTTTGTTTGGCTAACACGAAAACATATTTTTTCCATTTTTTTTTCCGTTTTTGTTGCAATCAAGCCGTCGCTGCCACCACCGCTACCGCCGCGGCCGCCGCCGCCACCACCATTGTCGCCGTTGCCATCACGCCACATATAACGTTATATGTGTAACAAAAATATATTTTTTCATTTTTCTCGATTTTTTTTATTGAACCCGTTACACTTAACATTTAACATTATATATGTGACAAATTCTCTTTTTGTTTTTTCCTATTTTTCTTGTATTGATTTTTTAACGTTATATGAGTGATAAAAATTTCCTAACATACAACATTATATGTGTGGTAAAAAAATTTTAACATACAACATTTCTTTTTTATTTTTCTTGTTTTTAGTCTATAACGTTATATACTGGTCCATACAAAATATATAATGTTATATGTGAGTTTTTGAATATCTAAATATCGCAAAAAAAAAAACAGAACATATAACATTATATTTGAGGTTCTGCAACTTTGAATCTCACAAAAAAATAAAACAGAATATATAACATTATATGTGAGCTTCTATAATTCTAAATCTCACAAAAAAAATAAAATATATAACATTATATCTGAGTTTCTGTAGCTCTAAATCTCACAAAATATGACATAAAATTATATGTTCTCAATACATCATCATATATTTCCAACAATATTATATATCTTAAAAAATAACATTATATGTTTACATATCATGCCCCCATTATCTTTGTTTTTAGTCGCGCCTTGAATTGCCACAGGGGGTCGAGCTTCATTTTTTCATCGTTTCTTCATCAAAACCTTCATCGAATCCTTCAAAATTTGTGATTTTCTGCCTCCAAATAGCCTTCCATTAACCTCTACATCTACATATATACATATTCAAAACAACATAAACAACATTAATGTATGTCAAAAACGAGATATAATATTATATGTCCAACCCTAGGAAAAACATATATTACATATGACAGAAGTTCACATATAACGTTATATACTCCGTCATCCATCACTTATTGAATTGGTCAGCGCAACGGCCTCTTCGACTTGCTTCTGATAATATATGGATATATTTATATGTGCTTTTGAGAGGCTATTGCGCAGACCTATTCAATAAGAGAATATATAATGTTATTAGTTTCTCTCTTTTTTTTTTTGAGTTTTACAAGACAAAATCTCATATACGATATTATATGTTCTCTATGCAAATTGAAATATTTTTTTTATGTCAATACAAGCTCATATATATATATATATAACGTTATAACCACATATATATGTACATATGGTCACAAATGTTCTCATATAACCATATCTAATTATATATGAATATATCCATATGTGTTTTTGAGAGGCCGCTGTGCGAACCAATTCAATAAGAGAATATATAATGTTATTAGTTCATTAGTTTTGGAGTTTTACAGGACAAAATTAGGTACGAAGGACAAATTGTCACATATAACATATATGTCTCAGTAGAGAAGATCATCTATAACCGAACCACATCGCTAATCGAGCTTCAAATCACATATTTTCACGTATAAGACGGAGAGGCCGCTACGTGGACCAATTCAATATCGTTATATATGACAGAAGCTCATGTATAACGTTATATGTTCTCTTTATTAAATAACATAGAATATTTCTAATTTAGAATGTTATATATAACAATATAACGTATATATTAGTATATTTTTCTCTAACTAAGAATGTTTTAAAAAAATGACATTAAATAACAACAAAAAAACACAACCTGTTCTAACCTTATATGTCTAACCCTAGAAAAAACACACACATAACCTTATATATTTATTCAAAAAATTCCAAATATATCATAAGCAAGTCAGACGCCGCTGCGCAGACCAAATCAATAAGTAATTGATGAAAAGAACAAATATAACCTTATATATTTGAAAAGGACAAATCAATAAGTAATTGAATAATTGCTTGATTTTTGAAAGAGGCTGTGACGATGTTGATTGTTGGATCTTAGAGTGATATATACTCGGGCGTTGACTGTAGATGTTGATTGTTGCCACGCCTAGCAAGGGGTGTATCAGAGATCCGAAGAAAACAACATATAATGTATACAAAATCATGTACGTATATAAATGTATGTATGTCTCCAGGAAATCAACATAACGAAGGACCGATCGATCTACTGCTTCATAATCGCTAGCAGTGTCAGAACCACCGACGAGATAACAATCGTTCCGGAGACTGGTGTCGAGCAAGCCGATCCATGGGCCGGCGCCGGCGCCGGAACCACAGCGGAGTCTCTCGCTTCGTGGCAATTTTCTCCTTGCCCACATCATCCCAAGCCTTCCCATCAATAGTGACCCGTGGTGGTTGGACCAATTTTGATCATGATAAGTACCTTTCAAATCTTTGTGTATGCAGTACTCTAAGATCAGTTGATGGGTCTTGAATGGGTTTTTATAGGCAAGCAGCAGCCGAGAAGATGACGAGAACGAAGAAGACTGCCAAGGCCTTTGATGAGGTGATCGTGTTCGCCATTGTAGTGTGCAAATATAGATTCGTAGAGCGAGAGAGAGTGTGTCCAGACTCCTGTGGCTGGAATGAATTGCTTATTGATCTAGGGTTTTTCTCTATATAATAGTTTATATAGGAGGACAATTTTGTCTTGGTTTAATTTTTTTTTAAAAAAAGTGGACTTAAGGCCTTACTAAATTATACTAGTGGACTAGAGAGGTTACAAATATTAGAAGTGGACTAACTGGGTTACAAGTTCTCTATAGTGGACCCTGGACCAATTTTTTATATATAAATTAGTACTAACATTATCCCAAAGATTAATAAAATCTTTGCTTTGCCGAGAAAAAAAAATGGTTTCCATTGTTATTTTTGTTACATAATAAACAAAGAATGATTAAAAAAAAGAGTATTTTAGAAGAGAATAGCAAAATAAAGAGATTGATGCAGTGTGTGTCTAAAAAGTAGTTAGTTAAAATAGAAAAGTGACTTTAGGATAGGTAATTTGGCTAAAAACTTAGAAAAGCTAGTGTATATCTGCTCAAAGGTTGGTGGTGTAAATGCATTTTAAAAACATATGCTTAGCTTGTTAACTTTGATAATATATTATCTTTTAAATTCAAAAACCCTTTTTTTAAAAATTTCATAATATTGCATACATGGGGACAAGAGGATGGAATGAGAAATGTGTTTTTGTGTCAACATTGTGTTTGCTAAGTTTCATTAATCTTATCCGGAATTGCAAGATTTTTGTGTGCAGTTCTTCAATTTATTTTAATATATGAACCATGAATGGTACAAGGGAATTCAATTGTTTGGGTCCTTGAGGATTGGTTGGGGAAGGAGGAACGACACAGGAAAATAGTGGGGGCATTTGTGTTCATGCACAAAATATTTACTCTTCTCCCAACAAAGAATTTATTACTCTATCATAACTTTTCATTCCCCGTAAAAAGGAGAGTATAATGAAAATGTTAAGGGAAAATGACGGCCAAAGTTTGTTTATTAACAAATATTCTTAACATATTCTTAAAATGTATTAATTATCAAAATGCGTCTTGGGCCGTCATTTTCCCAAATTATGCAATAGACATATGCTCCTAGGGCACATATTAACAAGACCCAAGCATGAAAGCAACAAAAATGATGAAACTTTCCTTAAAATGGCCTGACATGTAAACATGACGCATTTTTAGGTCCTCACTCTTCAGTCTTCATACCTCATTTCCTCTCCCCATCCCCTTTTCCTTTGGCCGGCAAGAATGAAGCAACAAAAAGGATGACGGACATCTAAAGATGACGCATTTTTAGGTTCTCACTCGTCTTACCTCATTTGCTCTCCCCTTGCCCTTTTGGCGGCTGGTGGGGTCTTATGGCATAAAAAAGTTCGTTAGAGCAAGTACACCAATAGTTAGCTAAACTACCTTGTGAATAGTACACAATTCTAATTTATCTATCAACTTTTTCTTTTATAACTACACTAACACTATCTATTTTACCGAACACCTATTAAAATATACATTTTTCACTTTTTTTAAATGAGAGAGAAAGAAATAGAGAGACAGGGAGGGGGAAGAGGAGGAGAGAGAAACTAATTAATTATAGCTTTGCTAATGAACATGGCTTTGGTAATAATACAGAACCATTTCACCAGGATGTATTTTAGCTTCCCTTATAGCTCACCTGCTACAACTTGTTTTTCGTCTTTTTCTTAGGTAAAATAGCTTTTTCTCCGTTTTAGATTCTCTCGTGTACTTGCTCTTAAATTATACTTTTCCAACTTTCTCACTCGTCTTACCTCATTTGCTCTCCCCTTCCCCTTTTGGCGGCTAGTGGGGTCTTATGGCATAAAAAAGTTCGTTAAATTATACTTTTCCAACTTTCTATCGGTAAGTTATTAATAACAATGTTAAATTTTTTACCAAAAAAACAATGTTAAATTTTTTGAAGGGTCAAAAATGCTTGACGATTTTTTAGTCCTAAAATAATGGGTTGTCCCAAGCATAGGGCTGAAACCGGTGCAGCATAACATCCGGTAAGTCCAAAATCGAATCTACAGAGATGATGATGTGTGCTGACTAAAAACTCGGGTCGTTACTAATTAAACTGGCTCTTAAGTAGCCACCTTTTGTTGTTTTGATTGAGATTAATTAAAACTTAAGAAATTGATTGTACTTTTCAGATAATTAAAAAGAGGTACGGTCGTAGAGTTCATAGTATTTGTAATTAGTTCGGATTAACCTGTTCAGTTTGGAGTTCTTAAAAACATTTAATTTTAGATTGAAAAAGATACCCCACAAGATGCAAGACCATATGGTCGCCGTATACCCATGCGCAGTGAACAATGAGTTTTGGACCCTCATTCCCCCGTTCATATAGGCTCCGACGATGCCCGGGTTCGTCGCGGGAAGTATTTTCCAATCGAAAATCGTCTTTTTCCATTGTTTGATAAAAAGAGCAGTACCCGAACTAGCCATGGTGTGCTAATCACCCCGCGACTCTACCTATTAGACTACTCACACATTATCAAGCAAGAAACAAAATAAATTTTAATTTGAAACATGTTTCTATTACGCGAGATAAAAAATAAACAAAAGATACGAATTAAACAAGTACCAAAGAACAACTTTATTAAAGAACGAAAATTAAATCTAGTTACTGGCATGCAAGTAATTGAACAAAACTTCAAATAACTTTAAAGGAAAAATAGACAAAGCTCGAATAAATCAGTCTAAAGCTGTAAAATAAAAACCGGAATGTGTACTGAAAATCATGAGAGAAATCGCAGCCGCGTTCTTCTGTCGGACCTCCGAATAAAGTCGTGGGTGAGACTCAGAAGGTATCACTGCAGCGTCCTTTCTTTTGTTCGTCCCTCTAGAGGTCAAATCTGTTCCCCCAAACATAATTTATGCCGGAGTCCCCCACTTGAACCCAGCCCTTCTTGTACTATTTTAATTCTTAGGCTCCGTTCCGGAACGAGTTTGAGAACTTATTTTTTGTTCAATAATAAGGCTTGTTCCACAACTTAAGGAATAAGTACTTATTTTTTGGTTAAGGCAACTTCAAGCTCAAAAATCATGTGTTTATCCAAATAATTTTTTGATCAATATGGATCTTGTTTGATAGATCTTATTGAGATCTTTAATACGGTGTAAAAAAAATTAAAAAATTATTTTTCATTTACGTTATTTTTAGGTTTGAAAATGTGAAATAAGCTGCAATAATAAGGTTTTGTGGAACAACCCTTCTTATTTTCTTTGAGAAGATGCAAAATAAGTACTTATTTTTTAAGAAGCGTTCCGGAACGGAGCCTAATTCCCCCGTGGGCCACGTTACTACTGCCGACCTAATGAGACCAGATCCCCTGTCCGAGTGAAATCCGGACAGGGGTCTATCCCACCCCTCGGAACCGTTGATCTCGTAAATCAACGGCTGAGATCTGCCGAACACTTTCTGGTCCAAAATGACGTCGTTTTGGCTCGGCAGATCTCAACCGTTGATTTGCAAGATCAATGGCTCCGAGGGGTGGTACAGGCCCCTGTCCGAATTTCACTCGGACAGGGGATCCTTGGTGCGACCTAAATCCCAATGGAATTATTATCCTGTGTAGTCATGCCCGTGGACGAAATAAGTTCATAGCAAAATCCTTGACTCTGTATTGACCTTCAAACGGACCAATGTTGAACGCCGTTCTATATTTCAACTTTTGCATATTTTTGTATCAAACTTTCCAATTACCTACAACATAACAATTAAGCATTAAACTCCAAATAATAATATAAATAAGACTTAACAAAGATAAATTAGGGGGCGTTAATGTGAATATTTATGCGTCTATCAGTTCCAACCTAAAATAAATTAACAATAGATGGGGTCAGGGATAGACCTAAACAAGGGCACGCGGGGCATGTTCCCCCACTCGAAATTAAAATAATTGTCTAGAAGAAATATTTTAAAATAAAGTGATTAACAAACTAGCTCGATCATTCTAAAATTTTAACAAATTTGTTTGAGATTTTGTGCTCATTTTTATCTAATTTAACTTAAAGTGCACGTTATATACTTTTGTAGTTAGTAAGACATACATTAATTTTGTTCGATCTTACTGTGTGGTTGACTTAAAAAAAAATAAACTTTCATCATTATTTCATATTTTTAAACTCAAAAATAATGTAAATGAAGAATAATTTTTTGATTTTTTTTGCATTGTTCAAAAGATCTGAATGAGATCTATCAAATAAGATTCATATTGCTAAAAAAATTATTTGTGTAAACAAATTATTTTTAAACTTGAAATTGCCTTTTTAAAAAATAAGTACTTATTGGCAGTTCTGGAACACACCCTCGTACTGGAGTCCACACACACTACACCTTCATTTTGTGTGGGACCCACTAAAAAATGTGAACAAGTGTGTAAAGATGTTATATATACAATAATTATTGATACTTTTTGTTGCCCAGACTTCTCGACCTTATCCACGCGTACAGCATCCGGTTTCCGGTTTGTACGTACCAAAATACTGACGTCGTCTCTTACGCGACCAAAACATCTATAAATAGAGTACTCCTTACTACCAATTGAAAATCACCATTCAGAGAGAGAGTTGCAAATTTCAGAGACAGAGAGAGAGAGAGATTCCTAAAATCCTTCTTCACATTGCTTTCTCTAACAAAACAGTTCCCCATTTTGTCACCCTTTTCTCTCTTTCGATTTCCACACAAACGTTAGAAATCACATTTTTGGTGTTTCTACAAAACAAACATGTTTTCACCATTTCAAGCTAGCTTGGATAACTTGGAGAGATCCATGCTTGTTCTTCCCACCACCATGCTCATTGAACCCAACAAAAAGAGATGGCAAATGGCATTTGCTGCCATCTACTGCTCCAGGGCCTTCTCCACCACCCTCTTGAAAAAATCCAAAAATGAATCCAGTGTTTCATCAAACAGTGTCGTTATCGATATTTTCGAACCGCACCCTTGCTTCCCGAAAATTGATCAATCGGTTCTCACAGGAATCATGAAGCAGAAAAATCTAGACCAGCTCAGGAAATATGATGGGGTTGAGGGACTGGCTTCTAGTCTTGAAACAAATTTGGAGAAAGGGATCAGTGGAGATGCTGACGATGTTTTGCGACGAAGCGAAGCGTTTGGATCAAATACTTACCGAAGGCCGCCGGCGAAAAATTTGGTGTATTTCGTGAGGGAGGCTTTGAGAGATCATACCATCTTGATCCTTTTAGTATGTGCTGCACTTTCACTTGGATTTGGCATCAAGGAACATGGCCTGAAAGATGGATGGTACGTATTGCTTGAGGTTTAAAATTCTTAGTTTTCTGATTTTTTGGTTTATTTCATTAGATAAAGGAATTACTGTTGCTAATAATTTCAGTTTTTGTTTTTTGGGCTTACGTTTTGAACATCTATACTACTCAAAACCCTTCCCACTCCATTCACAAGGGAGCAATGTCAGAACATCATTTTAAAACTTACCTTCACATGGAACGACTTTGTACACAAGTGTGTTTCGAACGACTCCGTACACAACCATTACTTCGTAGAAGATTAATTAAAGTGACGCCGAGCAAAAAAAAAAAGATTAATTAAAGTGACTCTCAAGTCTTCTGCAATGAACAGGGCATGTCCCTGGTCCATGCGAGAGCTTTTATTTACTTTCTGACCGACTTTGACGTATCTCCTCTTCAAAACAAAAGGTATATAAAGAAAAAGGATTTCATGGTTCAAATAGAAGAATGTGAAAATTAGTTCTAACATTTGTTTGTGTCAATTCAAATAAAGGACCTTTCTACAATTTGCAAACTACTTATTTTCGTGTACTCTCTCATCAATCCCACCACCAGGGCCGGCTCATAAATTTTAGAGGTCGGAAGCGAACCTTTTGAATGAGGCCTCCTTATATTTTCTATACAAAAGTGGTTTACAAAAAGTCTCATAAAAAAAACTATTACAAAAGATTTACCATTACGCAATAGAAGCATATTATCCACACACACAAAAAAATACAACTATTACAATACCTCAAAATTCATCATTTGAAAATTAGTCTTCTCATACTTTTTGCTGCAAACGTACTAATTAAGTCTCCATAGTCCTCAACTCCTCAGGCATTTCTTTTCTCTTCTTTTTTTGATTGCCCCAGTGTTTCTAATGAGTAATTCTATCGTTTGGGCCTATTTTGTGATTCTTAAATTTCAATTGGACATATTTTGTGTAAAGGAGGCTCAATGAAAAAAATATTTGGGATATATATATAAAGACCCTAAAATTTTGAGGCCCTCGTTTTTAACATTTTTGGGAGGCCCAAAGCACGTGCTTCCCTGGCCTACCCCTTTAGCCGGCTCTGCCCACCACACGCTATCTTTCACTTAATTTTCTTAAAGAAAATTTTCATTTTTGTGCTAATACATAAAGGGGTACTTAAATATTCATCATCAACTCATACATGACGTATGTTTTCATCCATGTCATTTGGAACACTTATCTTTTCATTTTGAATATTCATGATTTTTTTGTCATCTTGAACCATGAATCTGAAATTGATTTTTTGATTTTTGATTTTTTTGTTTATGGCTGGTTTGGGTATTCATGGTTTATTTGTAGAAATCAACCATGAATCGTTGATTGAATATTCATGTTTTTTTTTTTTTGCCTTCTTGTTCGTTGATTTTTTATTTTTTATTGGTTTATGGCTTGTTTAGGTATTCATTCATACCATTATTATCAATGAAGGTTTCTAAGACAATGCCCGGATTAAATGGAAAAGACTTTCTGTTAGTTTTGGGAAGAGAATAACAAAGATTTGAACTTTCCCACCAAATGAGGAAATGATTGCATCCCACTAATTGAGGATAAGTAGGTAATTCACCATCAAGAAGGATGAAAACATAATTGTTTAAAAAGTGCTGGATAAATACTTATATGGGATGAATTATGAGGACGGATATTTAAAAACTCCATATATACATAAACGTCTACTCTAAATCCTAACAGGTACGGCGGAGGAAGCATATTTGTTGTAGTCTTTCGGTTCATAGCAGTCTCAGCACTATTCAACTTCAGGCAAAACAAAAAGTTCGTCAAGTTATCCGAAGCAAGCAACAACATCCAAGTCGATGTTGTGAGAAACAAAAGGCGGCAACAAGTTTCCATTTTCGAGATCGTTGTGGGAGATGTCGTTTGCTTGAAGATTGGTGATCAAGTTCCGGCAGATGGGTTGTTCATCAACGGATACTCATTGGTAGTAGATGAATCGAGCGACCACTTAGAAGTTGATCTTACACAGAATCCATTCTTGTTCTCTGGCACCAAGGTACTCGAAATTGGTTAAGATTGAAGCCTTAACAATTTTAAAAGCTTAAACCCGATAATTACCCCAATAAGATACAAGTTTGTAGTGGGAAGGAAGTGTGTGTATGTGTACAGTCTAAGATACTTTCTATATAATATATATTCAACAACTAAAAGTCTCTGAATTTCCAACAGGTAGCTGAAGGGTTTGGCCGAATGTTGGTCACCTCAGTCGGAATGAACACAACATGGGGAGAAATGATGAGCACAATCAGCAACGACTCCAACGAACAAACCCCTCTGCAATCCAGGCTCAACAAACTCAATTCATCCATCGAAAACATCATAAACACTGTCGCAGCAATCATGGCTGCTGCAGTAACTATAGTGGTCGTCACGATTCCAGAAGGGTTGCCTTTCGCTGTGACTCTCACAATGGCTTATTCGATGAAGCAGATGATGAGTGACAATGCCATGGTTCGCAAGATCTCTGCTTGTGAAACAATGGGTTCGGTTACCACTATTTGTACTGATAAAACTGGAATGCTTACTCTTAACCAGATGAAGGTGACAAAGTTCTGGCCTGGCCAGGACTTTGTAAATGAAAATGGTTCCTCTTCTCTTGCAACCAATGTTGTTGAATTACTCCACCAAGGTGTTGGTTTGAACACGACTGGTTCGGTTTACAAGTCCATTTTAGGGTCCGAATTTGAGTTCTCTGGTAGCCCTACGGAAAAGGCGATTCTTTCATGGGCTGCTTTGGAACTGAACTTGGATATGGAGGGACTCAAGCAGAGTTGTGAGCTTGTACATGTTGAAGCATTCAACTCAACGAAGAAAAGAAGTGGTGTTTTGATGAGGAAGAAGGGTGAAAACACGATGAATGTGCACTGGAAAGGGGCAGCA
>BPLS01021612.1:0-10371 GCA_019656275.1 Rhododendron kiyosumense | reverse complement strand
CTCGTCATAGCCGAACGAGAGGCAGACGGCCGATCAGCAAGGCAAGGTGGCCCCACCTGGGCCGAGCGTGTCGCGAACTCGTCAAGGGCAGAAGGGCCCCCCCCCTAGGTCGAGGAAGGTGTTCCATTCAACAAGTACGGCTCGAGCCACGTCGCTCGGCCCACTACAATAGCCCCTCAATCTTTGCCGAATCTATTCAGTCGGTAGGGATTGAATCTCGTTTGAGCCGAGCGAGATAGTGCCGACGAACGATCGTTATTCGGAACAACAACGGTCGGATTGAAGCTTCATTGGAGAGGGGACAGATGTCAACTTTGGAGCCGAAACGTCAGTTGAAAAGACGCCCTGGCAGACGAAAAGACTGCAGGCGGTGACAGCTTGAAACAGCCACGCGTCGTGCTGTCATTGGGCCTTGGTTCGGCGACGAAATAATGAGGCGGGAAATTCGAAACGCCAACGCCGGTTTATAAATATCGATGGGCGAGGAGAGAGATACTCTTTACGTTTCTCTCTCTATCGATCCAGAGCTTCTCTCACTAGAATTCTTCTGTCCCGATCTACGATCTCCTTGATTTCTCCAAAGATTCTTAGTTGCAGCATCGATTCAAGCAGCGAGCCTCCAAGTAAGTGGTTATCCTCACTCATTCTCTGCTTTTCTTGCATCTCCATTTAATTTTTTTTTTTGGGAGAAGTTTCGTGAAAAACGAAAGTCGAGAAAACGGGGATGAACAGTGACGTTTATCAAAGCTCAATCTGTTCATCCGAGCCCCATTTGGGGTCCAGAATTTCTTTCGAACGTCAACTAGAAGCAGATATTTAGCCGAGCGTGATTCCCTCCAGTGGGAGTCCACGCGCTTAACTAGGTATAGGGGTGGCCATGACCGCCGTTAGGATAAGAAAATGACTCGTGAGCCAATTAGTACACCGAGCCCTCTTATATTTGCCGATGCAGGTGCCGACTGTTCATTTCTTCCTTTTTTGTTCTTTTTCTAGGTTTGGCTCACGAGGTCATCGAGGTTTCTTCGGATTCTGGTTGCTCGGAGACCGAATCCGATCGCCGAGTGATTGACGAGCTCGTTGAAAGACACCGAAGCCGAAGCCAAAACCATTCCCCCATATCCACGAGGATGTCTGCCACGTCTCCTCCATCCGATGACTCTAACGCCGAGCGGGTCTATGATTACGTCGAGGAGGAATACTTAACCGACCCGGAGATAATATTCACTCCCGAGACGGAATCCGACGCCGAGCCCCGGATGGGTACTGAGGCTGAATCCCGATTCGCGTCAGGAGCAGAGGCCACGTCGTCGGCACCGAGCGATGCTGACCTGTTAAACAAGGGGTCTCTGTGCCCCTATGCCCACTACTTCAGTGGCGTTTCAGGAAAGTATAAGGCCTTCTGCCGGAAGTACCATATTCCTGACGACGTGCTTCTTCATCGGGTGAAGAGCACGGAAATCAAGGACCAGAGACAACATCGACCCGAACATATAACCGTGCCTCTTATGGCAATTTGTGAGGCCGGTCTTCAGTTTTCCACTCCACCCCTTTCTTAGGGAGATCTTATGGAAGTTTTGCCTTGCCCCTCACCAACTCGCGATCAATAGCTACCGCATCATCATGTCGGTGATTGCTCTGGTTGAGAGTCAGAACTTGGACTTCACTCCAACGGACCTCTTCCATACGTACACCATGTCACGCCACGCCACGCCAAGTCTGGCCGTCGGTATCTGACGACGCGCCCAAAGAAGACTCCCTTGATCGACGGCTTGTCCGACATGGACAAGTGGGCCGATTTTTACCTTGAAGTTCATGGGAACTTCGAGTTCGGTGATGGGCCCCGTCAGTTTGCGATCCCAAAGATCAAAGACACGAGAGGTTAGTTTGCCGAACAAAATTATGTCAGCATGTCGCTAACTGTCCCTCCGCAAATTCATTGTTTGATGATTTTTTCTAACGGTTGTTTTTTCATCTCAGAGCTCGGCCCAATTTCGAAGGTGCTTAACGCAAACTCTCGGGAGAAGGCCAACGAAACGCTCCTCGCGCAAGCCTGCCGGCACGCTCCCATCTTGCTCGAATACAAGCCTTCGTACAAGGGAGTGCTTAGAGGCAGAAGGAGAAAGGACGAGGGAGGAGAGTCCAGCAAGGCCGCAGAGAAAGGTCAGCTGAGCGAAGAGATCGTTCGGAAGAAGAGAAGGGGGACATCCGCCGCCGCCGCTGGAGTTGGTGAGAGACGGCAACGCGGGGTGAAATTGCCGAAGATCGGATATACTGCCGAGGAGTGGCTAACACCTCTCCATCCCGAAGGGACCCCGATACCAGTTAGAGTCGTTGAGCCATCGGCTGAGGAGATGTCGCGCAGAAACATTCCAAGGCCGACCATTCCCACCAAATCCGCCAACCCGGCGAAGAACCGAGCGACGCCGGACGACGCAGTCCAACAAAGGGAGAAGAGGCAGAAAACTTCCGCCGACGCTCTTTAGTCGGGATCGGTTCATCAACCAACTGCCGAAAGGAGCCGATCGTCTCCTTTGAAGGATAGGGAAGGAGAAGTCATTCCCGAACCCCATATCGACCTTACTGACCCCGACACCGAAGCGGCCATCCTTCGGCAATTCAGCCCATCCTATACCATGCCCGACGGCAGGGTTCTGCTTTTGAAGGATTCTGTTAAGGAGGAACCAGACCTCGCCGTAACGTTGTTCAGGGGGCTCGCCTTGCCGAGGGACTACGACCAAGTGTCTACGGATCTCATGCCTGGTTTAGCCGAGATGTGCTCCCATCTCGTGCAGGTATGTCTTCTGATTTCAAAACTTAACTCCTTGTGTTGTTGTTTTATTTACTAACTTCTTCTTTTTTGTCAGGCTGGGCAGGCTACTCTAAAGGCGTACGACAAGGCTTCAAAGGTCTCTGCCGAACGAGAGCGATACAGGACTGATCGAGACTCGTTCCGCGCCAAGTGGAGGACCTCTGATCAGCAGGTCAAGGAGAAGGAGGAGGAGGTGAAGAATTTGAAGAAAGAGCTGGCCGACGCCAAAGCAGCTGCTGACTCAGTCCGCTCCGAACTGAAGAGAGTCCAGGAAAAAGAGAGAGAGAAATTACGGGAGGCCGACGCCAAGGGTTATGAAGCCGGTATCAAACGTGCCGCGCTGGAGTACACCCAGGTTGCTCATAAGATGGTCAATGATGAACTTGAAGTTCGGCTCCCGGATTTCTTCAAGCTCGGGTATGCTGCTGGGGCCGACGCTATGGCCTGGGTGATGGCCATACAACCCGAGTCCGGCTTTCTGAAACAACTTCCCGAGCCGGTCGTTCCGAGCCTCGACCTCCCCTACACCGAGGAAGAGTGCCAACCTTTACCCCCGAAGAAGATGAAGACGACATGCTGGTTCAGGCAATTGCCGATCCTCAGAGCGGGGTTGAAGGACCGACGGGGAAGGTTGTTGAGGAGGGGCAGACTGGGATTTGATAAAAATGGGATAGAACTGCAGGCGCCGAAGCTGGTCGATCGGTTGCCATAGAAGTAGACCTTTTTATCTACCAAGAATTTCTTCTAAGTCTTTTTTAGTAATTGCACTTGTTTTTTTGGACTGGACGGCTCCGAGCGTCTGGAGTTTACCGTGCCAGATGTAACATCTTAACTTGGCGTTTTTGTTGAACAACTTTTCTTTTAACTGTTCGAACGTCTGGAGTAGTTCAGTTTTTATGGAATTCGCTTTAAGCAGCTTTTCATTTTGTTGTGTGTTGAATGAGTTAAGCATTTCTTCGTGCCTTAGAAATATTTTGATTGCTTTGCCGAAGGTGAAAAACCTTGGCTTGTTTCAACGGTACTATTTACTCTCACCAGCCCCTGTGTTAGTGTAAGGCTCGGCTCAAATGCCAGCCTTATGCCAAGGCAAAATGCTAAGTAAATAGTTGTAGTGACCAGTTTGTTCAAGTCGAATGTTTGAACAAGGCCGAACGAATAACAAACTTAATGAGTTTGTGGATTTACAGTGGCCGAACATCAAGTCGTTCGGAACCACGATGTGAATGAAGATACAGTCGAACAAACGTAAGTGAGGTCTGATAAAGATAGAAAGCTGCTTATTAAGTAACATATGGAGTACAAAGTTCTGATAAATGGTATCGTCTAAAACATCCAGCACAAAAATATTGACAGCCAATTTCAAAGGTAAGCCTTTCTAAGGTTTAGAGCATTCCAAGGGTTCTCAATCTGCCGACCATCTTTGTCTTCCAATTTGTAGGAGCCGTTGCCGACTTCTTTGATGACTCTGTAGGGGCCTTCCCAATTTGGCCTAAACTTGGTCTTCTGATTGGCTCGAACAACCTTCCTCCAAACCCAGTCATCGACTCGGAACTTCTTAAGCCGAACAGTACGGTTATACCCCTTAGCGACCTCTTGCTGGTAGCTCGCAAGTTTAAGCTGGGCATTGTCCCTTTTTTCTTCGGCCAATATTAGCTCGGTAGCAACGGCTTCTTCATTGGTTTGTGGATCAAAAGTTTCAGTCCGAAGTGTTGGGAATCGAGATTCTAATGGGATGACCGCCTCCATGCCAAAGGCCATTGCAAAGGGAGTTTGACCAGTGGAGCGTCGGGGAGTGGAGCGATAAGCCCATAGAACTCTCGGTAATTCTTCGGCCCATCGTCCTCTTTTGGAGTCCAGTCGGCGTTTGATGCCAGCGCACACTGTCTTGTTTGATGCTTCGGCCTGACCATTCCCCTGAGGGTAGGACGGAGTGGAGTTGAAGAAGCGGATACCAATTCAGCACAGAGACCAGTAAGCTCTTTGCCGACGAACTGAGAACCGTTGTCGGATACAATGGCGTAGGGAACGCCAAACCGAGTTACGATGTTTCTCCAAACAAACCGCCGAACGTCCGCCTCAGTTGTGGTGACGAGAGGCTCGGCTTCTACCCATTTAGAAAAATAGTCTGTGGCTGTGATCAAGAACTTGAAACCACCAGGGGCTGTTGGAAGTTTACCGACGATATCTAAGCCCCATTGGGCAAAGGGCCAAGGACTGGTGATGGGCTTAAGGTGCTGAGCAGGCTGCTTCGGAATTGGAGAGAATAGTTGGCAAGGCTTGCATTTACGAACAACTTCTTCACAGTCCTTTTTCATGCCCTTCCAAAAATATCCTTGACTTAATGCTCAGTGGCAAAGTGAACGACCGCCAGAATGGCAACCGCAGCTGCCGGAATGAAGCTCGGTAAGGATTGTGGTGACCTCGGCTGGATGGATTACTCGAAGATATGGTCCCGTAAAGCTCTTTCGATATAGCTGGCCGCTGTCAGAGATCCAATAGTATGCTGCTTTGCTCCGGACGCGATGAGCCTCCTTTTTATCCGAAGGCAATGTGTCGTTTTTGAGGAAGGCAATGATCTCGTCCATCCAGCTAGGACCGAGGGTTATGCAAAGAATCTCGTCTGGTACCTCAAAGCTTGGTTCATTGATCTCGCCGAGGCTGATGGTTCGATAGTCGGTTGCTTTGCACGCCGAAGCCAAGCTGGCGAGAGCGTCGGCGTGAGCGTTCTTTTCCCTATTGATTTGCTCTATATGGAAGCCTTTAAATTTCCTGATAAGTTCAAGGGCAGTGGCTTGGTACTTCAGCATTCTGGGATCCCGAGCCTCGTAGTCTCCTGTCACCTGGTTGACGATGAGTTGGGAATCGCAGAAAACGTGCAGGTCCTCAACTTGTAACCGAGCGGCGGTTCGGAGTTCAGCAAGAAGAGCTTCGTATTCCGCCTCGTTGTTCGTGGCTGGGAAATTGAGTGTGATGGCACTTTTGTGGAGGACACCGCAGGGGGTGACGAGGACAACACCAGCTCCAGAACCGTTATTATTGGAGGCGCCGTCGACGTGCATTCTCCAAACGTCGCCACTAAATAGATTCCATGTTTTTCGAGCTTCATGTTGTTCTAACATACCGTATTCTGGTCGGACAAGAGCCTCCTCATCGGGGTTTCCGGGTGTGAACTCGGCAATAAAATCGGCCAAGACCTGGGCCTTGATGGCGGTCCGAGGCTCGAAATGGATGTCGAAGTTGGCGAGCTCGACAGCCCATTGGGAGACTCGGTTAGAGAGGTCGGCCTTGCGAAGAAGGTTCTTTAAAGGAAATTCAGTGAGAACGGTGATGGGATGTTCTTGGAAGTACGGGAGGAGTTTCCGAGCAGCAGTGACCAAAGCAAGGATGAGCTTTTCCAGCGGCAGATATCTTGTTTGAGCAGGGAGAAGTGTCCGGCTGGTAAAATAAATTGGTTGGTCGTCAGCTCCTTCGTGCCGGACGAGCGCCGAACTAACGGCATGTGGCGAGACGGCGAGATAGAGATACAACATTTCGAATGAGTGGGGCTTCACAAGGAGTGGAGAGGACCCCAGATAGCGCTTTAGCTCGGAAAGGGCTGTGTTGCAGTCCGAGGTCCATTTGAAACTTCGTTGGCTGTTCTTCTTGAGGGTTTGGAAAAAGACATGACATTTGTCCGACGACCGGCTAATAAAGCGATTGAGGGCCGCGGCCATGCCAGTCAACTTCTGGATTTCCCGAGGGGTGGAAGGAGCTTTGAGTTGCTGGATTGCTGCTATTTGGTTTGGGTCCGCCTCAATGCCTCTTCTTGTCACCAAGTAACAGAGGAACTTTCCAGAGCTCACACCGAACGCGCATTTTTCGGCATTGAGGCGCAATTTGTACTTTTTTAGTATCGCGAATACTTCAGCAAGGTGGGAAAGATGATTTTCGGCCTTAAGACTTTTTACGACCATGTCGTCAATATAAGCTTCCATGATCTCTCCGATGAGAAGGCCGAACAGTATGTAAATCATCCTCTGGAATGTAGCCCCAGGGTTCTTAAGGCCGAACGGCATGACGAGGTAGCAGAAAAGACCTCGGGCAGTAATGAAGGACGTTTTCTCCATGTCATCAGGGTTCATCGCTATCCGGTGGTAGCCGCGATATGCATCCAAGAAGCTTAACCGAGCGTGACCCGCTGTTGCGTCGACTAGCTGGTCGATCTTCGGTAGTGGCAGACAATCCTTTGGACAAGCATCATTAAGATTGGTGTAGTCTACGCAGACGCGTAACTTCCCATTCTTCTTCTTAACAACCACCGGGTTTGCGAGCCACGTGGGGTATTGAACCTTTTTGATTGCGCCTGCTTCAAGTAGCCTCTCTACCTCTTCGTTTACCGCGTTCGCATGGAAAGCGGCCGATCGTCTCGGCCGTTGGATCACCGGCTTCGCAGACTTTAATACGTTGAGGGAATGCTGTATGACTTGAGGATCAATACCAGGCATGTCATAGGGGGACCATGCAAAGACTTCAATATGATTTTGCAAGAATTCAAAAGTTTCGTTGCGTTCTTCCCCCGGCAGTTCGGTTCCGAGCAAGAAATAACGAGACACATCGTCGTTTATTTGTATCTTCTCGAGGTCTTCGATTGACTTTTGTTCGGCAGGACACCCAACGTCTTCAAGGACGGGCTTGTCAGGGACCTCTACCCAATGGACACGGGATGGGTTCGGCGCTTTGCCGACGGCTGACACGAAACATTGCTTGGCTTGCAACTGGTCGCTCAGAAGGTCTTCCGTCCGGCCATCAGCGCCGATGTATCGTACTACCTGGTGGAAGGTCGAGGCAACGGCTTTGATTGAATGGAGCCAGTTGCGCCCAAGAATGGCGTTATATGGGCTCGGAGCGTCAACTACGACAAATTCCATGGTCGTACAAAGTGATCCAGTGATAACGGGTAGAGTGACTTTGCCGACGGGCCATACCGGAGCTCCACTGAAGCCAATCAGGGGGACCTCTGCTGGGAGAAGAGAGGACTCTGGGATGTTGAGTTCCTTAAAGAGAGACAAGTACATGACCTCCGCCGAACTTCCTTGATCAACAAGCACCCGTTTGACCGAGTGGGTAGAGATTTGGATTGTGACCACCAGTGCATCGTTGTGAGGCTGTTGGACGCGCTGGAGATCTTGTTCCATGAATGTAATCGACCAAGGTCGCTCAAGGGTCTTTAATCTCTTGGGGGCGTTGCCGATGGAAAAGACTTGGGGAGAGTTCTTAGCGAGGTCAAGTTCATGCCGAAGCTTTTGGACGGCTTCCTTTGTTGCCGGACCGTGGATGACGTTGATGACGCCAACCGGCCGAGGATTTTGGTTTGGTACACCGTTATTCTGTTGTCGCCTTGGGGTTTTTGTCCAGTCAATGTGATCATCGAGAAGTCCCTGAGCCGCCAGGTTTTCCAGGAGCGCTTTGTATGGTGCGCAGGCCGTCGTGTAGTGGCCGAGCTCATTGTGGTAGGAGCATCTTTTTCTGCTGTTGTCGTTCCCCTCCTCCGTGTTTAGCTTTGGAGGGTTCGGCCAAACAAAAAATGGTTCTCGCTCCAACGTCCTAAGGAGAAAATAGATTGGCTCTTTAAACACCGTCGTCTCGGCAACGTAATCGTGTGCCTTTGGAGCCTTCTTGTTTGCCACCTTTATGGTATTGATTTGTTTCTTCGGCGCCGAGGCTACCACTTACTTTGGAGTCGCCAGCTGTGGTGTTGGAACATGAAGGCTTGGCGAAATGGTTGAAGTTTGTCCTCCTTGTAGCTCTCGTTCGGCGAGAAATTCTTCGTAGGAACAGAATTGCTCAACTGTCCTCATGAGCTCGTTCATGCCGTGGGGAGCCCGTATCGCCAACTCATCAAGAATTTTACTCCCAGTCTCCAGTCCATTCTTAAAGTTTCTTGCAGCCCAGTATTGATCAACACTGGGTATCTCATTGAACAGTTGCCAATATCGCTCGGCATATTGCCGAAGCGTTTCGCCTGGTCGCTTCTTCATTTGCGCCAAGGCATCTTCCTCCTTAGCCTGTTTGTTGCTTGTTATGAACCGATAGTTAAAGGCTCGCTCAAACTCTTTGAAACTATGTATAGACCCTGCTTCCAGTTGATTGAACCACAACAAGCCGAGGCGGCCCAAGCTTGAAGGAAAGGCCTTACACATAATAGCGTCATCATCGGTTACGCAAGAAATGGTACTGCGGTAGCTGATGAGGTGTGTGTAGGCCTCCGTCGTGCTCGGGTCAAACTTCTGGAACTTCGGGAGATGCATACCAACCTTCGGTAGCGTTGCCTGGATTTTGGCCGAGAATGGAGATTCGGTCAACTTTCTCAACTGGTATTCGTGCGTCGGCCTTGGTGGACGTCCGTTGCGGTCGTTGCGAGACCGTTTGGAAAGTCGATGATCCCCGTCCCTATCAGTCGTATCCTCTTGCCGACGCCTACTTGCGTCGCGTCTGGCTGTTTCAGGGGATTGGCGTTGGGCGTTTTCTGGCCGACGTCCGGTGTGATAGACCCGGCGGCGGAATGGATCGTCGTTTGGCCGAACGACGACGCTCACACTTCTTTCTCGAGGTAGCTTCTGTGTGCTTCGAGAATCTGTGGAGCGCCTGTCGGTGTCCTTTTTGTTGGGCGCTTCCTCGGGTTCCGCAGCGTACCCTATTGGGTCTTTGCCGTTCCTACGAGACGTTCGGCTCTTTCGCCATCCTGAGTCGTAGGGAACCAGTGCCTGCGGATTGTCAAGGAGTTCAACTGTGTCATAGCTTTGGGAACCCTGGGAATATTCGTCCCCTGCCGTTGAGCTGGAGTAGACGGTATGAGGGCTGCCTTCTCGTCGTCCATCTGTTCCGCCCAGACTGATTCCACCGCCCAGGCGTTTGTGGATCGAAGGACGCTGCTGCCCGAAGCGAGCGGCGCCTTCGACCCGATTGGCCGTTAGGGGTGGATCCAAACGATCGTGGACGGAGATACGGCGTGGATTGTCGTTTTCACCAAGGGGAGGAGGTGGGGGCAGGTCTCGCCGTCGGCGCCGTCGTCCCTGAGAATCGGAATGGGAGGCGGCCGGACGGTTGCTTGCCTTGATTCGGGCCATTTCCATCTTTAGAATAGCAACGTCCGCGTTGGTTTGCTTTTGCTGTTGTTCCAACATTTGGACGTAAGCCAGAGCGTCGTCGCTCAGGCCTGCTGGACGTGGGATGGAGGTGCTAGCGACGGGGGGGGTGAAGCCTGGAGGATGGGAGGGGGAGACGGTGTTGATACCAGTTTCGGAAGTGATTTGTAAAGAGGGGTTGTGTTGCTGAAAAGGAGGTGGTGGACCGCCCATTTCGAAGGAGGAGGAACCACGGAGGAGCCGCCGTGAGCTTTTTGAGAAAAGGGAAGGTCGTTTCACGTCGGGTTCACCAATTTGTGGGGGCTCCGATCAACTGATTCGAGACTTGATCTTGACTCCGTCCTTCGTCCTGCAAAATGAAGCACGACTACAGACCACACCGGAGGTTCCCCGGAATGGCCCTCCGGTGCGAGAATCAGTACAGTCGCTTCTGGAAAG
>BPLS01021609.1:0-15149 GCA_019656275.1 Rhododendron kiyosumense | reverse complement strand
TAGGTGACAATTCCTTCACGTAACTTAACCATGAAATGGAGTTAGTTGACTATAAATTATACATACCAACATTTGAAAAAACACAAATATTAACGAAAAACTGAAGAATTTGTAACTTAGTACTGAAAGATGACCAAACTGATTAAATGAAGAAGTAACAGAGCGTAATAAGTTTGTATTTTGAACATATTGATTAACTGTATTCATACAACACCAAAATTAATCTTAACGTGACCAGAATACGCCCCAATTTGTCTAGAATAATATGTGCCCAAACTTACAAAAACAAATGACAATGACAACCAAAAGTATTCACAAAGTAAGCAAAAAAGACCAAACCGAGTCATACCAAATGGCAAATCCATAACAAGACGTGGCAAGTTTTCATGTTCCAACCTAAACATGACCAAAATTTAGTGTAACTTGACAGTAAAATGTCTAAATTGACCATAGTTCTAACTTCTACATACTCTTACGAAAATTCAATATTGGTGAATAGCCAAATGTATTCCTGACTTACCCAGAATAAAAGACCAAACCAAGGCGTACCAAAATCATAAAGCGTCATAGCTTGACCATTATATGTTGGTGAATAGCCAAATGTATTCCTGACTTACCCAGAATAACAGACCAAACCATAGGCGTACCAAACCATAAAGCATCGTAGCTTGACCATTATTGTACGTACCGAAATGCCAAGAATTCATATGGTTAAGAATAACTAAAAACATTAGTATGATAATTCATAACCAAACAAAAATGTCAAAGGCACAGCAAAACCATAACGAGACGCAACACAAATCATTTTTCAAATTATGGGATCTGTATTGTGATTATGCATTCTAAGAGTGTTTAGCATAGATTCGTATAGATACACTCCTATATATACAATTCAAATAGGTATAGCTACTTACAGTTCTGTCTAGCTTATAAACAAATACAGAGAAGTATACCCACGCACGAACACACACACACACACACAGAAAGAGGGGAGACAGACCTACAGAGAGAGAGAGAGAGAGAGAGAGAGAGAGAGAGAGAGAGAGGTACCTGAGCTGATCGGAGCATGAACGGGTCACCGGCGGCTGGTGATGGGATGTTGAAATGGGGAAGGTCCGTGAATCGTGAAGGATGGAAGAAGTCCGTGATGGGTTTGAAAAGATGGAAGCAAGATTGTGAGAAGAACAGCAGCGAAAAGAAAGAAATTGATTTCTCCGCACCCTTTTTACCGCGTAGGCTTCATTTTACTTTATTTGGTGTGAATTTATTTTATTATTTTTTAATGTGTTAAAAAAATAAATTTATGAAAAGATAAAAAGATAAATTCATATAAATAAAAACAAAAAAGAGGGTATATGTGATAAAAAGAGAAATGTAGGGGTCAATTTTCCGGAAGAGACTCATAATTGAAGTGTCGTGTCATCCATGTTTCTATTGAATAACAAGGCTACTGAATAACAAGTTATGGACCATAACTTAACTTGTTAATTTTGTCTTTATTCAAATTTTTTGTATTTGTTAGTTTTGTACCAATTTTTTATTATGTAATACGTAGTGTTGATTTGTGTCGATAATAGAAATAAAAAAATAAAAATTTATGCTTTTTACATGAGTATTTTGAAAATATCGAAACAAAAACTTAAAAAGACATTTTTTTTAATATTTCAAATAATACTTGTGTAAAATTACAATTTTTACTTTTTCGATTCCTCTCATTGAAACGAACTAATATTATATATAAGTTTGGCGTAAAGTTAACAAACAAGATTTTTTTTAATAAAAACAAAAGTAAAAAGTCGTAATCTATGGCTTGTTGGTGGGTGAAAACACTCCTAATTATTCTGTGGCCCTGGCACCGAATGTGGTGCTCCGGCAAACACCTTTTCTCACCACAGGTGGATCCTGCTGAGTTCGTTCGCTTATTCCCAAGTCTCACAAAAATACAAAAGTAGTTAGAGTACCATGTGATAAGTTCTCCATCCGTGAAAACACATGTATTCTCCCCAAAAGGATAAAAAAAACATGTTCACTTTTCTCCGAAAAGAAAAGTCCACAAGTACATAGAAACAAAGATTGTGCTAATCAAAAAAAACAAAGATTGTGCGCATACGCATTGTGACCGACCCTGTTCGTTTAAGGATTTTTAATTCTAATTATTATTTTAATTCTTTGCAATTATTATTTTCATTTTTTTCTCTATCTTTCTCTAATTATTACTCATATTTTCGATTATTACTCTATTTCTCTCTATATTCATTACCTACAAATCCAAATCCAAAATCTCAAAACGAAAGGGGTCTCATTTTTGGGTTTCACACAAACAATTTGAATCGTTCATTAATTTTAAAATATTTTTTCAAGTGCCTCGAAAAAAATCAGTTCAATAGATTAACTTTAACAGCCTAATTCAATGTTTCAATATTTCATTTAGAATATAATATCTAAATTATGAATGAAAATTGAAATATTATATCAAGTATTTACAGTTATTCGATTAATTTGACTTTTTGACAGTCACTCAAAAAAGTATTTTAAAATAGATGAACGACTCAAATCATTTGTAAAGAATCACAAAAGATGGAGAAACACTTGAGAAAACTTGACTGGTTATACTGGTAACCGCTATCCCTTTCGTTAGACAAAACACACCATTTAGGTGTGTCGATAGTTATCTCCTCCATAACAAAATGGGGCAGGAGGAGCATATCGATGTTGTGTAAACCTGATGGAACAACTCGTTTGATTCTTCAGAATTCGAGAATAAATAGCTAAAAGATTAAAACTAAGTGTTTCCCACTTTTCCGTGGCGTAAGCGTGAGGGAAAAATTAATGGCGTGTGCGGTATAAGCGTGGGCATGTTAGGATTTGTTGACGTCTAACATGTGAATAGGCGTGAGCATCTCGATACTTTCTATATAATGTAATTGTGTGTGATCCAAAGGTGATGCCACAATGTGGTTCGTAGTTTGCCACAACAAAATTGATTTAGAATTTTCCAACTGTGTGAGAAAGAAAAGAACTAAAGGGAAAAAACCCGTAGAATTTTATTATATCAGAATTGTTATGAAGTCAATATTGGCTAACCGCATTAATGCTTATTGTTGTAATAGTAAAGAGGTTGGAAAACATGCCAGGTTTAGCCGCATGTAATGCAATTGCTTTACAACACGATTTTACAGCTTTTGATAGATTCAACCAAGCAACACAAGGACGATGAAACCCAACTTTTGGGCACCACAAAAACTCAAAAAGCATAAAATGAGAGTGAGAAATTCCTACTTCAATGGTTTTGAGCAAAACTCAAAAGATTCAAACAAACTCTAAGCTTCCAAACTCGATTTCCACCAAAATACACCTCTTTCAAGCTTAGCCATGCAATCCAAGAGCCGAGGATGCTAGTACAATGTGAGATATGTGAAAAAATTAATTTATTGGCTTATTTTCGTCTTTATTTAAAAAAAATTGGATTTCGATCATAATTTTTTACATTTTAGATTCCTCTCTTCATGACGATGCAATAATTTCTCAAAAATTAACGACAAACTAACAAATACGAAAAAAATTTAAATAAGGACAAAAAAATAAGCCACTTGACTTATTTAGCCGAACGAGACCTTTTCAACAGTTATTAGAGGTTTTCCTCCAATTATGAGATCATGGGTAGTTAACAGTCAAGCATATTTCCTCCTTTTGTAGGAATATTCCAAATTGGAGAAATGACAGGCGGTCCTACTTTTGAAGTCTATAGCCCACCAAGCCCTTGCCGTCTAAGTGCAATATCCCACTAGGTCCTTCTCAAAATAAGCTCACGCGCCTACTCTTTTTCCCTCCCTCTTTCTTCTCTCTCTTCTCCCCCCATGTGCAGCATCTCTTTTTCCGCTTTTCCCATTCATACTCTCTATCTTTCAGTCTTGTCACACTGAACATGGGAAAATATAGGAATTGAAAGTGAGAATGTGCTGTATATGGAGAAGTGAAAATTAAAAATCTTAAAATGCTTATAACCAATAAATTATCAATTTAGACATGGAAAATATAGGAATTGGAAAGTGAGAATATGCTGTGTACGGAGAAGTGAAAATTAAAATCTTAAAATGCTTATTACCAACAAATTATGTTAATTAATAGTGTTAATTATCAACTTAATGCAATAAATTATCAATTTAGACAAAAATTAACATTGTTAAATATAAATATACACTGTTAATTAGTAATTTAACACTATTAATTGTAAATTTAGATAAAATAAAAAATGTTAATTAACTCTGTTAATTGTGCATTTATATTGATAATTGTGTATTTTAAAGTGATAATTGTAAATTTAAACAAAATAAAATAGTCATTGAAAAACTGATTAGTTTAAAACATTATGGAAGAAAGAGTAGACTAGAAGTCTAGTAGACATTACGGAAATAGTTGATGATGGAGTTGTCAATAGCTAGTAGACTAGATTACTAGAAGCTGGGAGAGACTAGAGAGAGGGAGAGGGGTTGCGTGTGTGAGTGCGGAGAGAGGAAATGAATGAACATGGAAGAAAGAGTAAGAGCATCCCCAATGGGAATGTATTTTAGAAGGGAATGGATAGTTATTTTAGATGTAAAAAGTGGTTAAAAGTTAGTTGAATGTAAAATAGAACCCACCCTTGTCCAACGGTGAGATGTAAAAAAAGAATGGATAATTAACTAATTTTCTGTCCTCTTTAATTTCCTCAACTTTCTTAATCCTAATTCAAGTACTACTTCCGTTGAAAAATAATTTTGGTATTTGGTAATTGATGATTTAAAAAAAAAATTATTCCGAAAAAAAAAACAAAAAAACTTCCGTCCCATTTTTTTTTTTACTTCTCATCCACTTCAATTACACCATTTACTTCATCCATTTACTCCCATCAATTCTCAACCACATCATTTACCTGATCCATTTACTCCTCCACTCTCAACTACACTATTTATTTCAGTCATTTACTCTCATCCACTCTCAACTACATCATTTACTCTCATCTACTCTCAATTACATTATTTACTTTAGTCATTTACTCTTATCTATTCTCAACTACACCATTTAGTTACCATTTATATATACTATCCTCCCCATTATTCATTCTCACACTCAAATCTATATACAGTCTCCTCTTTCCAAAAAAATCACTATGAGCAATTTTACCCAAAGAATATTACTGGGAGAATTTTACGGATCTTCCTCTGATGATGATGAGATTGCAATGGCGCAATTGAACATGGCCAGGCAATACCGAAAATTTCAAAGAAGACGCCAACAAGGAGGTCATGTTAGTTCTACAAGCGGTCGAGCCTGGATCCCATGTGACAGAGTTGCTGCCAACCAACGACTCAATGCTGATTACTTTTGTGAGTATCCGCTCTATGACGAAAGTTGTTTCAGCAACGTTTTCAAATGAGTCGACCCTTGTTTCACAAGATCTTTGGTAAACTCCAACAACATGACGTGACGTTCGTCCAAAGGAATGATACGACAGGAGCTGCAGGTCTTTCTGGTATCCAAAAGATGACAGCAGCTCTAAAGATGATGGCATACGGGATGCCTGCTAATAGTCTTGATGAGTATCTCAAGATTGGGGAAAGTACAACAGTTGACTCTCTTCAAAGCTTCTGTAGAAATGTTATCTCCATTTTTTAAGCAGAATACCTGAGAAAACCAAATGAAGCAGATACTGCAAGGCTCTTACATGTGGGCAATCAATGTGGTTTTCCTGGAATGCTAGGCAACTTGGATTGTATGCATTGGCAGTGGGACAAATGTCCAACTACTTACCATGGCTTCTTCAGCGGTCGCAGCGGAAAACCTACTATCGTACTTGAAGCAGTTGCATCGTATGATTTGTGGATTTGTCATGCTTTCTTTGGCCTGCCTGGGTCATTCAACAATATCAACGTGCTTGATTAATCTCATCTCTTTGATGATCTCAGTGCCGGTCGTGCCCCTCCAGCCCATTTTATTGTTAACGGGAGTTAGTATGACATGGGGTACAACCTTGCTGATGGTATCTATCCAAAATGGGCGACTCTCGTCCAAACCATTTCTCAACCACAAGGAAGAAAGAAGCAACACTTTGTAAGGATGCAGGAGGCATGTCGCAAGGATGTTGAAAGGGCATTTGGCATACTCCAAGCATGCTGGGCAATTGTGAGAGGACCGACGCGATTCTGGAATGAGGAGGATTTAGGCTACATCATGAAAACATATGTCATTTTGCATAACATGATAATTAAATACCAACGTGATCACGATGCTAGTGATGAAATTACTGAACTTCTTTCTTCCAACTCAATTCAAGTATCGAGAGATGTCATACCTGCATTGGTTGATTTCTTTAAAAATAACCGCAGGATTCGATCAAATGAGGCACATCATTCGAACTGCAATGATCTTATTGAACACCTATGGGCCCGTAATGGAGATGAAGAATGAGGTTCCCGTGTCTTGTACTTCATTTTCGAGTATTGTATTTCATTTTCGAGTCTTGTGCTTCATTTTCGAGTCTTGTGCTTCGTTAGCTAAATAAAATGCATTTTATTATCGATTAGTACCCAACGATTACATCAAAGTCAAGATTATTACATAATTGCTAAAGACTATTACATATGACAATAAAAAATTATTACAATCAATAATCGGGAAAAACAAGAAAATAACCGTTCAAACTTGAGATAGTCGTCCATTTAACCAAGATTTCACCCTTGCGATACTGGTAATAAGCCTTCATTTGGGGGTCTTGAACCAAATCCAAGTCCATTTGCATAATCCTATCTTCCATCTCTTTTTCCTTCATTGCTGCCTTCCTCTCCTCAAGCGCCACCCTCCTCTCATCATTTGTCGTAGTCCTTTCCAAAGCCATGACTCTTCTTGCTTCCATTTCAGCTCTCCTACCTTCCTTGTCAGATGTAGTTTGGTTGAATTTTTCCATCAAGTTTATCCATTCACGTTCCTCATTTTCTGTTTTTTTTTTGTCTTCAATAATTTTGCCTTTGATGCTTTACATCCAGGAGGCCTCTTTCTTGGAGACTGAACACTACCTCCACTCGTAGGATTGCTATCTTTCAATGTAGTCGCTGTGTTTGGAACTTGAGAGAACTCAAGAGACTCTAAGTTTGGATTTTGAGAGAAATCAGGAGATAGAGGGACTGAACTCGTATCTATTTGTGAAGATCTTGGGTCGGACCGGGGTGGGGTTAAATCCGCCCATTTCATACTGTGTTCTAAGATTGTCCAGCAACAATCCAAATTGGCGAAAGGTTTAATCTCAGTTTCTTTGTAATGTCTCTTCGCTAGATCAATCTATACACATGATAAAAAAATTATTTAATTAATTATCAAAATAATAATATTAACAAATTCTTATGAAAACATAAACTTGATAGCAGCAAAATAATAATATTAACAAAATAATAATACCTCATTTTGTTCTGTCATTCCACTTTGATGTTGCCTTTGAATTTGCCTTAAATGTCCATGATATTTGTTGCAAGCCTGCTGGATGACTTGCTATCGAGACTTGATAGAAGCATCCGATCGTACATCGCCTCCTGTGAATTCGGTATATTTTTTTGCAACCCGATCCCATAATTTAGATCTCGGTTGATTGGTATTGATAATCGGGTTTTGACTAACGCACAAGTAAGCATTACAAATTGCTTCATCTTGATCGGAGTTGAACGATTTTCCTCTCGCACTACGACTTCCTTCTGCCATAATTGATACACTATTTTTTTTGGAGGGTGTTTGTGAAGAATGAAGAAAATTTTTGTTGTCTAAATCCTATTAACACACATTTATAGGCAGGGAAAAAAAAAGACCGTTGCAATTTTTTTTCCTCACCAAAACATCTGTTGGGTCACCAACGATAGGATCCTAATCAAAAACAAAAAAAACAAACCAACGGTCAGATTGGTTGAGATTCCAACCCAACTTTACTCTTTCTCATCCGTTCTCTCTCTCTCTCTCTCTACGAACACAGACAGACGCCCCCTCTCAAACCCTCAAACCAGACGACCTCTATCTCTCTCTCTCTCTCTCTCTCTCTCTCTCTCTCTCTCTCTCAGGTTCAGAACCTAGCCCTCCTCTCCCTTCCTCTGAACCGAAGGGAAATCACAGCCGAAAGGGCACAGCCAGCGAGAGTTTCAGAGGGGCACAACCGGTGGCATGCATCTGTGCCATCCATGGATCGTCAAGAATCGGGGTAGGAGACGGTCATTTCCGGATTTCGGTGTGTTCTGCCAGATTCCGGCGTGTTCTTCCAATTTCGATGATTTTCCGACGATATCAGGTAACCTCCAGCTGTCCATAATTCTGGTACAATCAGTTAGTGATGATCTGTCAATTTATAGCTGCAACCAAAAGGGGATGCAAATATACATCTCCTGTCACGTTCTTGATTTTCAACATAAATAAATAATACTCCCTCCGTCCCTAAATAAGTGTCCGGCGCGCAAAACTAGACCTTCAAAAAAATGCATTTGTTTCGTTAAAAAAATCAAAATTTTTTCACAAATTAATAGATAGCGATGAGTTCTATTAGATTGTAAAAAAAAATTAAATTTTTTAATAAAAAACATGCATATTTTGTAAAGCCTAATTTTGCACGCTGGACACTTATTTATGGACAGATGGAGTACCTTTTAATAAAAGAATCTCGCGTGACATACATATTGCCCAAAAGGGATTTTCCACCTGTTTAATTTACAAACATGTCCTCCTGTTCAAAGAAATACAACATTGACACCACGGTCCAAATTAACTTAAACACAGATACAACATATTCAGAATGTAACAAACGTTGGTCAAAAGATAATTCAAGAACAAATTAGTTACAAGCCATCTTTGGCCGAAAGTAAATCTTTTACAAAGATGAATAAGTAACTAAAAGAGATTAGCTTCCAAAATCTTCATGTCCAAGCACACCATTGCATGTAATCTATTGCCCGATATTCGAATCTGAAAAGAAGGATTTTATTGAGCTACACTAATCCAGTAGAAAAATCTTTACCAGTTTTATATGCACATATGATGAAAAGTGTGAAATAAGAGAGCAATTAGACAAGGTTCAAGCAGAAGATAACTATGGACTCGTTGGTATATCGATAATCATTCCGTTTGTTTATTATAAGCCAACATCATATTTCATGAGACTCGAACACTTCCCCAATTGCAAACCGACTTGCTACCCCATAGTCCCCACCTGGTATTTCCACCCCACGCGTTACCGTATACACTATGAGGATTACCATGTTACCACCCCATGCGTCATGGTGATCTCCAACGACTCGGTTCACCGTATTACCACCACTTGCGTTACGGGATCCGTCTAAGTCTCCGTATTACCACCACTTGCGTTACGAAACTTCCTATCCATCCCTCAACTCATTCACCTACCATCGTACTTTACAAACCGAAGACTCTACCTTAATCACATGTTCACATGAAACATCATACAATGTTCTAACAATGCTCCAAATATGTCACAAACATAACCAAGAAAAATCAATTTATCAATAACACATTTTTAACAAAGTTCTAATTAATTAAAGAAATCCCTATTCGGTTTTAGCCAACGGAAAGCTAACGGACCAAGGAATTCTTTAAACCATCATAGGAAGTCAATTAGACATGCTTGAGATTGCTTAAGAGGTGTCCAAAAGGGTTTAGGAGTAATCGGGAGTCAAAACGGTTGATCGGAGCAACATGGGCAAAACTGCCAAGAAAGCTAAGGAGTATCGATACCAAAATAACCGTATCGATACTCCAGAGTTTGGAGTATCAATACTCAAATAACTGTATCGATACGGGGACACTATGACAGATTTCAGAAGCTACTGGAATGCAGATCCTTTCAGCGTATCGATACGCAAGAAATCGTATTGATTGCATATCGATACGGGGACATTACGAACGACAATTTTGTGCAGAAAACTCAAAAGCAAATACGACAAAACACCCAATGATTCGAGATAAGATTTCTACACTTAATCAATGTATAAACTCATAAAAGAGGTAAAGAAGTCCCTACTTGAGTCAAAGAGCGAAACCTAAGAGATTCGTACGAGCCCTAGCTCCGAACTCCTTGAAATCAACCGAAATACTTTCCTTCGAGCTTGACCCACAAAATTTGAGCTCAATAACGCGATTGAAAGACTTGAATGAGGTTGATTCTTGAAGGTTTTGTGAGATTAAGTGGAGTTTTGAGTGAGAAGAGATGAGAGAGAAAGAGAGATCGGATGAGAGAGAGAGAGAGAGAGAGAGAGAGGGAGAGAATGGGAGATAAAATATCTCCTCCAATGCGCACACACACCTTATATACTCCTATATCTTTAAACTACACACTCACTCCCTCAATTCTCAATTCCTTTATTTTGGTCCTTGATTCAATTAATCATCCAATAAACTGTAATTTCTCACTTAATCATTAAATAAACATTTTCAATAATTAAAATATCCGGATCTCTACATCTCCCTTTCCATTTGTGCTATTTTTCATCTCCGAATTTGTTATTTTCTATCCCCATTGGAGCAAATTTTTTTACATCTGGGTGCTATTATAATTATAGCACTTGGTTTTACCTCCCCATTGGGGATGCTCTAAGAGTGAATGAGTGATAAATGCGCATGGAGATGCGCACGCATGGTGAAGAGAGGAGAGAGAGCTGCGCGCGTGGGGAAAGGATCTAGTGGGAAAGTAATTGTGCGCATTTGTGTACAAGGACCTGATGAGACATAATCCACCCACATAGGACCGGCCGGGAAGAACCCCTCCCAGATTACCCAACTAATCTCATGAAGGGGCCTATTTGATTTTGATCAGACAACAAAGCCCATAAGACCAATTTCCGCGATCCATTTGGTCTAAGATTAATTGGGCCTTTCTTCAAATTAATGTGACCCATTAATTTTAGTCCGAGAAAGTCATAATTATTGGTCCAATTTGATTAATTTTTAGGGATTTTTACAGGCTAGCCCCTTTTTTAAGCTTTGGTTTCATTTCTAACAACTGAATATATTATTTCTATTCAATCTTTTTAAAATAGTCTTGAACAATATTAATTCGAACTAAAATACCTTTAACTATGAGAAACTGTGTTTATGAGAACTATCTTTATAGGTACTGTTTCTATGATAATTGTCTATGTGAATTGTCTCTATTAGAACTGTCTATGTGAACTGACTATGAAAACTGATTACGTGAACTCGACTATGTGAATTGAGTTATGAGAACTGACTACATGAATTGGCTATATGAACTAGGCTATGTGAATAGACTATGTGAATTGAAAAACACAGTTCACATAATCTCACTACACACTAAAATACACAATTCACATAGCCCTAACACGCACTGTTCACATAAACCACCACAGAGTTCACATAGCCTAAATACATAGTTTACATAGCTCTTACACACTAAAATACACAATTCACATAGCTCAAATACACACTAAAATACTTAATTCACATAGCCTCACAAAATAATTCACATAGGTTCACCACACACACTTCACATAGTACAGTTCACATAGTCTCAACACATACTAAAAATACACAGTTCACATAGACAGTTTACTTTTTTTTTTTTTGGTCGATTGATAGATGATATCATTTTATATTAAATATGAAATACATAGTACAAATCTGAAACACTATATCAATTGTGACAGCTTACCTAATTCACATAGATAATAAATACTCAATTCAACAACTGAACAATTTTCTAAATGAGCACGAAGGATCTAGAGCAAGCTTCCATATATACTAATAGATAAACTTTACCTAGTTTTTTATTAGTACTACAATATTATTTGACACATTAAGTAGACTGAAGTACCGAAATACCAGTTGATAAGCTTCAATACACCGGTTGATCGATAAGCTTCAAAATTTTATTTTCTCGTGGACTGAATTACCGAAACACAGAATCACAAGGTTTTGTATCATTAATAGCTCCAGAGGTGCGACTAAGATAATGTTACAGTAATTGCTGACTCGAAATCGTTTCCTCACAGCCTACTGATTGTAGATTGCGGATTGTTCTCCGATTAGGCCGCCGATCTAGCGGTAGTCGGTGATGCTGTAGCTCACGGTGCCGAAGATGAACTGGAGGATGAAGAGCATTGCCATTGATGAAGAAGACGAGGACAGCGATGATGTGGTTAACGAAGAGAGAGATCTGCATCGGTGGCAGAACATGACGCTGGAGCCGCCGCCGTCGGAGATGAAGGGGATGCCTTGGGATTAAATTAAAAAGTTGAGTGACTTATTTTTTTTGTTCTTATTCAAATTTTTTTTGTTTTGCGTCAAATTTTTGTGATTTATTGATTCGTCTCGATTAGGGGAATTGGAAACGTAATTTTTTTTTTATCAAAACTCTTTTTTTTTTGAATAAAAACAAAAAATAAGTCAATAAGACAATTTTTTTTACTTAGGTCTTTTTTAAAAAAAATTATGAGTTTGGATCAAAAAAATTTCTTTTTTGATTCATTTCATCGAGACAAATCAATAAATCACAAAAGTTTGATACAAAATTAACAAATGCGAATTTTTTTAATAAAGACAAAAAAAGAAGAAGTTACCGTTCGACTTTCATTAAACCAAATCACCGCTAATACTTCTTCATGGACGAAAACATGCCAGGTTTAGAGGTAGAGAGAGGAGGTGGTTGTTGGAGAGAAAGAGGGAGAGAGAGGATTTGTCGATGACGGCGAGATGGAGTCAATGAGGCAGAATAAAAAGGGCAAAAAAGGTCATGACATAGCATATCCGAGCCTACGCAGGTTCGGGAATAATATTTAGGATTGGATTCAAACCAAATCTAAAAAGGGGAATTGGCCTCTAATTTTCAATAATTTTTAATTAAATGGCTCTCCAACTCTAACCCAAAGTTTAGTATCAACGAATGTAAACACTAAGGCTCTGTTTGTTTGGACGTAAAATATTTTTCGGTAAAATGTTTTACCTATTTTCCAGTGTTTGGTTGTGTAAAAAATGAGAAAAATATTTTACATGTAAAACATTTTCCATCAATTGGATGAAAATGACTTACCCTTAAATTTTCCGTAAGTTATTTTCCGAAATGAACCTGCTGCCTTCTCTTGCAATTCTCACTGCTCAGTTTCCTCGACCGCCAATCTTACCCACATTCAATTCCAATAATCTCATATCTATCCACCGTTTAAACTCCCCATCTCCCTCTCAACACTATTTTGTTGATTTCCGAAAATATTTTTAAGTGCCAATCAAATACCGGAAAATCAAAGTTTGAAGTTTATTTTCTGAAAAAACATTTTACATCGAAACAAACGGAGCCTAAGGCAAATTATTAGGAAAGGGATCAAAATGGACAACACATGCATATATGCGCATGTACTATTTGGTGTACACACACAGTGCAAACCAAGATTTTCAAAGAGGGGGTGCAAAAAATTAAAAGTGAAATGAATTATGGGTTGCATTTTTACCATATTGCCATTTGTCTTTAGTATGTTCTTATAACATGTGTCACTTGTGTTTTTTTATTTTATTTTATTTATTTTATTATTCAATAGTTTTTATGACCTGTTTATTATTGAAATTTATTATTCTATAGTAATGTTTTGTTTTTGTCCCCCCCCCCCCCCCCCCTCTTTGGGTGTCGGATGTGTGGTGAACAGATGAGAAGAAAGTGGATAAGGAGGGAGGGACAAATCTCGTAAAATGAAAGGAGAATTATGGGTATTTTTGTAATAGACCAAAAAATGAGAAAATGAGAATCCGAAAAACTCCACCAACCCAGATTCTGGTTTTTGGCTCCTAAACCCAAAATCCGAAAATCTATTCTCCTAAAATCCATTCTTAACTTTAGTTGTCAAACACTCAAAATCTAAAAATAAAAATTCAAAAATCCGAAAATTCAGTTGCCAAACCCCCGGCAAACCAAGATTTTCAAACAGGGGGTGCAAAAAATTAAAAGTTCGACCATGAATCTTGCTACACTAGTCTGTATATGGGGTATGGGCCTTGTGTGGGTGCCAATTTATTAAAATCTAACTACATTTTTGTAATCGTATAGATAGACGTAGAGTAATAGCCGAAGCAGGTAGTGCCCGTGCACCCCACCTTTACTTGTAGTTAGGGCCTCAGGGGTGTCAAATGGACGTGTATAGACCAAATTAGATAAGTTATTATTAGGTTGGGTCTTTAATGAATCATTGACTCATTTAGATTCAATTAGTTATGAACTCAATCATCCATACCTAGGGGTGTCAAATGGGCGAGTTTGCGTCAAATTGGGTAAGTTGTAAGTGTGTTGGATTTTTAATGGGTCATTGACCCATTAATTATGAGTTCAATTACCCATAACCGACCTGACCCATTTATTTAAAATCAAACTCGTCCCGCCCATTAACCCAATTACATACTATATAGTAAAATTTAAAATGACTAAAATATCAATGTACACTAAAATGACCATATTATCCCTGTAAAAATAAATGACTAAAATACCCTTGTAAAATTACTGCACTTTCCTTCCACAAAAATCGATTATCAAGTTATAAAAGAATCTCCAACGGCCTCATGTTTTCTCCGATTTCGAGGAATATTCTCGAGCAAAACGGCTCAAATCCTTCTTCTCGCAGTCTCGCCCATTAACCCAATTACATAATTTCAGGTGAGGGAACGGGCGTCGTCCAGTTTGTTGAAGATGAGGCGGAGAATGGCGTCAGGTAAGCGATCGAACTGATCGGTTTCTTCATCTTGTTGAAAAGCCTTTTTTTTTTTCCTTCCTTCCATTTGAAGTTTGAATGATGGTATAGAAATTGACAGGGAAAAAAAAAACTGAGGACATGGTTTAAGCAGGAAAGGTCCACTTCCAGATAGATAAAGAGGGGGAGAGAGAGAGAGAGTTTGTTGAAGATGAGGTGGAGAATGACGTCAGGTAAGCGATTGAACTGATCGGTTTCTTCATCTTGTTGAAAAGCCTTTTTTTTTTTTCTTCCTTCCATTTGAAGTTTGAATGATGGTATAGAAATTGAGAGGAAAAAATAAACTGAGGACGTGGTTTAAGCAGGAAAGGTCCACTTCCAGAGAGAGAGAGAGAGAGAGAGAGAGAGAGAGAGAGAGAGAGAGAGAGAGCTGTCTCTTATACA
>BPLS01021601.1:0-14955 GCA_019656275.1 Rhododendron kiyosumense | reverse complement strand
TAGAGATTTTACTCAAATTTGTGTAAAATTTTGAGTAAGCACACCGACGATGCTCTTATCCAATATAATTAATGGAAATTGAGTAAGTGCAATGCTACATAAATAGATGAGATTGCACATATCCCAACATAGATGTATTTAGAATCGTTCCATACACATGAGTCTCACATAGTAGTAAAACAATTTAAAGCGCTAAAGATTTTCAGATGGGCGTGAATGAGATGAACAATTCAAAATTAATTCAACCACCAATTCAAAACAACTTGCCAAGTTCCATGCTATGCCATTCAATTAAACAATTAAAGTAAAATAACAATAATATTAAAGAACACCAACATGATGATATATGTGAAAATTACTGAAAGTCAATACACCCTAAGTATAAAACCATGGCCTAATCTACCAAATTCGCAATAGATCAAAAGGTTTACAAATGCTTACAAAGGAGGAATTACAAATTAACCACCCCAATAGCTCAACCTAACTATGTGACTTTAATTATGTAGCTCCTCGAGCCCTTCTTGATCCCATAGCAACCGTGAGTGTGATCGATATGGTGAGAAATGATAAGAAATTGATCACTGGTTACACATTATTTACCTAGAAATTGAGGGATAGAGTACCCATGAATGAATTATACCGAACGATGAATATACTAAGGAACCTAACTAGTTATGCTTAGTTTGATTCTCCCAGTATCTCATCTCCCACAATTCTACTTGGCTAATTGAATTTGCTTTCCTTTTGAGAAGCGTACGAAGAGCAAGAGCATCGTATGGAGGAGGCATGTCACATGGGCTCACGTCTGTTGGACCCTTCACCATCGATTCCATCATAAACTTCTTCTGTATTTCTATCGCGGGACAAGCCAATGTCCCCGAACAGATTTCGATTGCTCTCTCAGGTATTGTGGGCTTGTATCTCATGAGTTTGGCATATTCACTCAAGAGATGAAACATGTAGTCATAAACATAATCCATCTTCAAATCCTCTTGAGTGAAGTCACTTCCCGCCTTCCCAATTTTTTGTGCCTGCAAGGACGGAACAAGGATTTTACTTCCAAGAGGGAGGGAGCGAGTAAAGAAATAAAAACTTCTTCCTAATTGAAGATCAATGTACATCTGTAATGACAATAAGAACCAGTAAAATTAACTAAAACATGAAAACTAAAACCCCTGATTTTGTTGGGCCAACATACTTAAATTTGATACATTACATGAAGCATGTGACAAATGACGAAATATATACGTAATCAGCATTTAATTATGAGAAATACAAAAAGCCCTATGAAGATCTAGCATAGTTTAAACAAAGCCCTATTTAATTAACTTCTCTCCAAAACTCTAACTCGCAAATGAAAACAAATACCGCAGAAAGAGCGACAGAAACAATAGCAAACCAAATCGAGCCTTGTGTTCTAGCCAATTAGGGTCGGCTACATGCATCATATTTTTTCATTAAACTCTGTCTATGGCTACTTATTTACTTAGATTTAGTAAGCTCAAATCTTTCTGTATTATGGTCAATATAGTCTTCCTCTTTTCCTAATCCTACTATCCACTATTACCATGTCATTTTTTATAACTGGTGCGTCTATAGGTCTACAGTAAACAATGGTGTAAATTTAGTAGCTCATGAAGAGAAAACGAAAGAGTGAGAAATACCTTTTGCTTGTGGTTGTTGCCCCATTCAACGGCAAACTTGATAGATCTGCACTTGTTGTCCTCATTTATGGGCCAATAGTGGTGCATCGGCATCAAGCCTCTTGTGAAGAAATCATAGTAACGTGGCTTCACCAGTAAGGTAACAGAATTACAGGCAAGAATGGATTTCTCACTCACTGACCATCCGACTCCTTCAACGTATATCTTATACCTGTTAAAATAGCACCAGATGTTCAACAAAGAAATCAAATAAAAACACAGAAAGAGGGACATAGCTACACATTTCTAAAAACAATTTAGTGCCTTCAAGTGAAATAGTAAGAGAAAGAGGGATACCAAAATCTTAAATTATTTACCTGTGCATACACTGGTGGGCCATGTTTGATTGCTTGAACCCTTCCTGTTTTTCTTTATTCCAATCCTACAAAAGTTCCAAGTTCGATAGTTGCTTCCAGTACTGTTTCTAGTTCGATTTGGAATAAGCAAATGGAACCATAACAACAATGTAAAAGAGTATTAACTAGCCTTGGGCGTATATGTGCTGTTTTCACAATAATGAGACAAGAATATCCAAACATGCAGTTAACCCGTGGCATGAACTCTTATTCTTTTCCCTTAAGTCTTAATAAGGCCTTCGCTGACACCTGTCCAGCTTTACACTGTATAAAAACTACTGTATTGTTTAGTTATCGGTCCATAGTAATTTATTTTATTTTCCATTGAGGTGGAACAGAAGACACATAATTCAAGAGTAACTCGTCCGCTTTAGAGATACGTTTTACGACACTTTCAATTACCAACTTAACTCCCATTCATACTCGACACTCAAATTATCCGCCAGGGTCAGACCAGTTTTATAGTTTCTAGAATATATCAAGTGTTTCCTTGAAACGAAATCAAATAATGATAATCACCTCACTAACTGAGCTACTTTGCAATTACATTCATCAATCAATTAAAACACCACCCTACCTCAGAAGAGTATTGAAGAAACCCATGGTTTTCCCTTCTAATTTGAACTCACACATGCAAGGATAGAGCTTGAATAATAAAGCATTCAGCATTGTAAGCAATACAACAACAAAATGAAAGGCCATTTTAATTCTAATAATAATCCATCATCAGAGGTCACAACTTTAGTCATTGTCACAAAATAAAAGGCCATTAATTTGGTACACTGAACAAATATTTACCTGTTTGTACAAGCAAACACCCCAGTCTTGTTTGTCAGAGATATTACATTTGGCAAGATCCCTTCTAGTTGGAGCAAGCGTAGGGTTGCCTTTCCAGTATGCATATGCCTCCTTATCCATCCATCTCTTTTCTCCTTCTTTTACATCCTCTAAAAATTCCTTCCATGGCTTTATGTTTGTCTCTGGCGTAAAAAAATACCCATTTCACGCAAATAACCCCTCAATTGCTTACCACACATCCAAGATATCTGACCCATTAATCATATATCGCAGCTACAAATTTAGAACAGAACGCAATTACAGCTTACTATGCTATAGCTAAGATAATTTCTCTAGCTATTTAACTATTAAGCAATGCTATAGCGATTACATTTGAGGACCATATGCTAAGTACCAAGTAATTGGGAGACTATGCTTTACTACATAACAAATGAGCACATGATCACCAAATGTGGCCACTAAAATACTAATCTCTTCATTTTTTTACCGTCACTAGGCCTTGTTTGTTTTGGGCATTAAAAATTTCTAGGCACAATTTTCAATAAATTTTCTCTATCTATCTATGATCTACTCATTACTCTCAAAATCCAAACCAAGCAGAGTCTAAGGTATTATTGCTATATTATTTTTCTACATGAAATAACTTTGGCTTACCATCCCCAAAACGTCCAATCAGGAAAAACAATCTCCAATGTGGCATCATCTCCGCAATACCGGAACAAGGGAGGCAGGGCCGTCGCATTGGGCCCACTGTAATCCACCGATTTGACGACCGGCGTGTCCACCCAATTGAACATCAGGTCTAGATCTGGTATCTCTCCGGGGTACCTCCGTAACAACTGTAGGATGCCCCACAGGGTATAAAAATCCCTGTTGTGACCTGCCCTCCTGTATGTCTCCACGTAAGCCCTTCCCTCGACTATCACCAGCCTGAAGTGCGCCATCTTCCGGCCGCTCTCCACCGTGTCCCTTGTGATCCCCGTCTCCATCCACGGCCGTAGATCCTCGTGGATCCAGCGGAAGTAATCCGGACACGCGGCGGGCAGGGGACGGTCCCGATCATCTTGGGAGTGGAGGAAGTTCGTCGGGTAATACTTCGCCGGGCAAATACGGGTGAGGTTGCCGGACGTGCAGTTGAGGCGGAATTGGACATTTCGCCGGGGCTTTTGGGGGATTTCGGATGGGTGCACGTGGATGGTTGTGGTGGTTAGGATTATATTCGGTGAGGTATTCCCAGAAATGCACTGCAATAAACACCAAAACAATAGCCAATGTGAGCGACAGTCCACTTTTGGAGAGGCTATTGAGAAACAAACCAATTATGCTATTGACACGCGTCTCGGTCACTCCTTCTCTCACAACTTACAAGTAGTGAAGCCCGCGGATGTGTGGAGTTCACTGCTTACGAGAGATGAGTGTGAGTGGCCGAGAGGCATGTCCCAGCATTTTCGTTGAGAAACAAGTAAACTAATCCAAAAAATTGGCCGATTTCAAATTACTTATGTCTTTAGTGATTTTCATGAAATGTTGATTATAATATTTTAATTTTTAAATTTCTCTCATTGAGACACATCAATAATCTATAAAATAGACGCATAAATAACAAACATAAAAAAAATTGAATATCGACAAATAATAATAATTTTGCATGCATGATTATCAAGCCAAAACCGGCCTATATATGCTGAGATTTTTACGGATCACCTCATCTCCACGGGGTACTCCTCTATTAAAAATGCCGAGATGCTTATTCAAAAAGTCTGTCGACACAAACAGATCGTAATGTGGGGTTCACTATAGGTCTCACACAAATGATCCAAGCCATTCACTAAATTTAAAATATTTTTTCAAAGGCTCTAGCAATGATTAGATCGAATATTTACTGGTATTGGATCGAGCTAATTTTTGGTAAGGGTCTTTGAAATTTTTTTCTAAATTTATTGAACGGCTTGGATCGTTTGTATAGGATCCATAGTGGGCCCCACATCGAGATTAGTGCACAATCTATGCACATTGTCTGTGTCAATAGCAGCTCTGATGTTAATTCTCATGCTACAATGGAGCTGAAAGACGTATTATGGTGTGCATGCCATGTCTGAATAAGAGGAAACATTATGGTGTGCTTGGGAATTAAGAGACGATTTCCAGTGAATTGCTTCTAGGCTAGAAGCATTGAACAATCTCTCCTCTCCGAAGGCATTAGTAGGAAATGAGCAACTGACATTCAAGGTCGCAAGTTAGCAAAGTAAAAACTAAAGGTAACCCGTGCCTGCCGAAAGATGACGGCTACCGACATTTTATTGAACAAAAAACCAACCTTTTGGACTAAATGCAAAGAAAAGGCTTTCTGGACTTTTTTTGAGGAATCAAACGCGTAGTTGATTGAAGGGACTCTCAAAACAAACCTCGTTGATTGAATGGAAGATGCGAAGTAAAACAACGAAGAAGCTGCCGTAGATGAGGAATTGCCATCCGCTTGGCCTTGGGGACTTCATTTTGGCAGAAAATTCGAAATCTGTTAATTAGGAGAAAAAACAGGCCAGCAGAGGGGTTTTTTGATTTGGGTAAATAAAATAGGCATGCAGAGAGGTGATTGGAGAACAGAGAGGAATGAGAATCTATCATGCATGGATATGATTTGCTGTAGAGTTTATGCATGGTTGGCGATTTCGTGCTTTTGAGTTTACCTTTTTGATTTCTCACCTCTAAGAAAGCTGGGAAGTCAACTAATGAATGGAAGTCCTTAAAGGAAGGTAAAATAAGTTAGAACTTCGATAAATTACTACCCTTTTTATTTTATTTTTTTGGTCCATTGCAAAATTTTTATACTACCATATACATATCCTTATGCAGGAATATTCTGAAGAATTCACATTTAATCCGTTGCACCATCCTCGAAAATGCTAAAACCTGATATCCACTCTCTCAAATTTTCACCAATAGAAAAACAGTCAAAATTTCCACAGGATGTATCCGTGTAAGGTCGAAAATTGTGGATTAGCCGCCATCACTATTTGTTATAGGAAATTTTCTATTTCTCAACTTGAGGGTTTTTTCTTATTAAGTGAGGGCTTTTGCGTCAATTCGTGCATCTCGATTAATCTTGAGAGACTAATTTGTATATTAGCAATATCATCATATTAGAGATTAAAGTAGTGACAAGGTGACATCATAGAAAATGGCCTTTACTAGCCCATCACCCAATACAAAGTGGATCTGGCTTTTCTGCAATTAACTGTAGAGAAGCATGTGCAGTCTAATCTGGACCGTTCATATTGACAATTAATGGTTTAGATCAGTTGATATTCTTACTGGTGAAAAAATATTCTTTTTTTTTATAGACGGTAAAAGTATATTCTTACGGATAAAAATATCAAAACAAATCCAGACAGTTAAAAATTTTATATGTTAATTGCGACCGCTTGAACTACACCACATGTCTGGTGCATACAAAACCAATTGGTCAACTTTGGGCGAAAGGTACTTTTCCATGAACATGGCCTCGGTTCTAAACTTACGTGCTCCGTACTACTTCTCAAGCATGGTTGAGTATAAGGCCATTGACGATCAACATGCTTTTTCAGTGCTCCCAAAAAGAATCTATTTTATTGTTGCAACTGGGAATTAACAAAAAGTCTAGCACCATCGCCTCTAGGTCACTGCACGTCATGTGGGCTTTATTACGGGCCTCATAAAAATACAAAAAAATATTCATAAATTTTAAAGTAAATATTTAACGGATATCGAAATGTATATTTTCTGAATTCGTAGGGACAAAATTGTTCATTCGTGCGAGACCTGTTCCCATCGGTATGCTATTGGTCAGTACCAATAGCTGGGTTCAAAAAAATATGGTAGTATTTTATTGGAGTTTTAACTTTGTTCATTATATTGCTTAATATTAGGAGAGAGAGAAACTTAGCTAGGCATAGTATGTTGTAATTGGGTCATGTTCTAAATTTATACCCTTGCTATATTGTTAATTGGTCAGACATCTTGGATGTGTGGTAAGCAATTGAGGAACTATTTTCGCGATTGTAGGGCAGAGATAAATATAAAACCATGGGAAGAATTGCTAGAGGAAATAAAAGAAGAAGATAAGAGGAAAAGATGGATGGATAAGGAAGCTTATGCATTCTAGAGGGGCAACCCGAGGACTTCTGCAAGTAGAATGGAACTCATGAGATGTAATGTTTCTCACAAACAGGACTGGAGTGCTCGCTTGTACAAACAAGTATTTAGATTTTTCTTATGTGCGTGAGTTTTATATACATGCATATATTTAAACATTTGGTCAGTGTACCTAATTAATGACTAAAGGTTTTTTTTTTATCGACCGGCAAAATTTTTTTATTAGAAACTCAACAAATGGTACATCGAGGAAGAAAAAAAAGGGACAAAATACACTCTTCATGATGTTAATGCATGAGAGAGAGAGAGAGAGAGCGCAAACCTAAAACAAAATAAAAACATCCAACAGAAAGTTGAATGTAGCCCAGAAAACTCCCCAACCAAAGCAACTATTGAAAGTTGGAACTTTTGTAGGATTGGAATAAAGAAAGAGCGGAAGGGTACAAGCAATCAAACCAGGCTAGCCAGTGTACGCACAAGTTAAAGATTTACTCCGATCCCTTGAAGGCAATTAGTGCTTTTATTTCTTTGTTGATCGATCTGGCTCTGGTTGTTTTAACAGGTACAAGATATATATTGAAGGAATTGGATGGTCAGCGAGTGAAAAATACATTCTTGCCTGTAATTCTGTAACGGTACTGGTGACGTGCCTGTAATTCTGTAACGGTACTGGTGACGTCATGTTACTACGATTTCTTCTCGAGAGGATTGATGCCGATGCACCACTATTGGCCTGCAAACGCTCAGGGCGACAAGTGCAGATCTATTAAGTTCACCGGTGAATGGGGCAACAGCCACGAGCAAGAGGTATTTCTCTTGTTTCGGTCGCTAGCGCTTTCTGTTTCATTTTGCAAGTTGGAGTTTCGGAGAGAAGCGAATTAAATAGGGCTTTGTTTAAATTTCGCTAGATCTTCATATTCATAGCCCAATTCTGTTAGTCGTAATTGACCGGCTTCTTGTTTTTGCACTACTACAATAATCGTAAAAGATGACAGTTTAAAAGTGTTATTAAACGTGAAAGATAACAATTTTGAAACTGTCAGCTCTGGAGCTGACATTAAAAGTCTGAAGCTTGAAATGACAGTTTGGAACTGTCATCAATATCTATAAAGATGACGCCTTTTAAACGTAATTGAAAATAGAAGATGACAATTTTGAAACGTCATTAAAGTGCCTTAAAACTGTCATTTTTTTAAAAGATGACGTTGTTTAAGTGTAATTAAAAAGCAAACGATGACAGTTATAAAGCATCATTGAATGTGTAATATTACATTTACAAACCCTAATTAAAAGTGGTCTAAAACTGTCATCTTTTATGTCATGACGGTTTTTAATTGTAATATAAAATCAAAACATCACACTTATTAGCTGTCATCTCTTCATTATGTTTTATATATATATATATATATATATATATACACACACACACGAGATGCCACTTTTCTGTATTATATAAAAAATATGAAAATGAGATAATCAACCATTCTTTGTTCCAAGACAAGATCATATTAAGACAATCAAAAAAATAAAATCATCCACTAACAGAAAAAAGTCTATATATTAATAATTAAAACATAAAATCATTCTCTAGTACACAAAGTTCCCAGTCATCTTTCAAAAACGAATTGCTAATTAAAAATACGGAATACAAATAAATAATGACTAGCTAGCTAGCTAGTGTTAAAATAAATCAACTCTGTATTCTTCAATCCAAAAAGTTGTGTTGTTCACCGTGTATCCTGCATTAAACACGATATACAACTCGTAAAACACAAGATCTAAAAGGGAACAATAAACTCAATTGATAGATTACAAAAAAACATTACAAAGACAGGATCGCGAGCACGAACCCATGAAAAACAAGCAAATGAGAATAGAAAGATAACAATGAACTAAAATGGGGGATCTATTCGAAAGACCGGCCGGCGCCCACCCCACTAGAGGGACTGAGAAATTAATAGAGTACAAAACTTATCTTCAAGCTTTACCTTATTCTGATCGTTCAAAGGAAGATCTGTTCGTTAAGGGCGTAATAGCAAAAAATTTCCAAGTCCAAATAAATAAAGCAACAATGTAGAATGTAGATGAACTGCCCAAAAAAATTTGTCATTCTTTAGCTAGTTATCAATCCAAGTTCCCTCACAATCTCCTCGCAAGCAAGATAACGTAGACTCATCAGTAACATCAAATGGTTCAACTTGTGGTAATTCTTCGCCAACTCCATTATTCTCAGCAAAACAATCATCTAGCTCATCATCTCCATCAAAAGGATACCGACGCTGAGGAGGTTCGAGGACAATTGACCACCTCGAATCAAGTTGATCTTCCACATAGAAAACTTGCTTGGCCTGAGAAGCCAAAATGAAACAATCAGATTTGTGGCCTATCCTCCCAAGCTCAACTAGCGTAAAACCAAGCTCACCCACTTTGATACCCTTATTGTTATCAACCCAGTCGCACTTAAATACTGGAACATTGAACGTATGATAATCAAGCTGCCATATCTCAGTTATAACTCCATAAAAATTCAACTCCCCAAACACAGGGTTCTTATCCTTGTTATTAGTAACTTGCATTGCTGTTGCCACCAAGCTAACTCCACTATTCTGGGTGACTCGTGAATTATCACGATCTTTTGTGTGAAAACGATAACCATTTATGATGTAGCCGGAGTATTTGATCACATCGAAACGGGGACCTTGTGCTATCCACTTTAGGGTATTGGAAATATGCTTTTTGTTACTATTTAGCTCATCAGCAACCTGCATACAGTTAAATGATTACTCAAGTTGGTCAATGGTAAGTTTGTTAATGATATACAAAATTGAATTGACAAATATTAAGGGTTATTATACCTTTTCACGGAGCCAATATATAAATTTTTTATTGTGCTCAATTTGTAGCCACGTTTGATTTTTTGATTGACGAGGATGATGTTCCTTCAAGAATGCCATATGTTCCCTATCAATGATTAGAAATCATTTGAAATCACCAACTATTATAACTAAATACAATTGCATGAAAAAAAGAAAAAGAAAAAGAAAAAAGAAGAGGCATGTCCTTACTCAATGTACGGTAGAACTTCATTTGTGTTTTCTAACACATAATGATGAGCTTGCTCCCATTCTTCACGATCAATGGCAGTAACACGACCACCAGGTAAAGGCCTTCCAATTCCTGAATCCTCGAAAGTCGTGTTTCTATCCACAGGAACCCCAATAGAATCCATCCCAGATAAGTAATCTGAGCAAAACTCAACACCTTCTTCTGCAATGTAGCTTTCAGCAATGCAACCCTCCGGACGATTACGATTATGCACATAACCCTTTAAGACCTTCATGTACCTCTCAAATGGATACATCCATCGAAAGTGAACAGGTCCACAAAGTCGTACTTCTCTGACAAGATGCACCGTCAAATGAACCATGATATCAAAGAAGGACGGCGGAAAGTACTTTTCAAATAAGCATAATGTAATCACAAGATCTGATTGAAGTTTTTCTAATTTCGGCACATCCACCACTTTGCTACAAATAGCATTGAAAAAGAAACATAATCTTGTGATGGCATATCTCACTTCTTTAGGCAACACAGAACGTAGTGCCAAAGGTAGCAACTGTTGCATCAGTACATGACAGTCATGTGACTTGAGACCATAAAGCTTGAGATCTGGCATCGAGACCTTACTTCTAATATTCGAAGAGTACCCATCAGGGACTTTGAGTTCTAACAATGTTGTGCAAAATATTTTCTTCTCCTCCCTAGACAATGTATAACATGCGGGAGGTAGGTACGTTCGCTTCTCTCCAATTACCGGTGCCAACTCTTCCCGTAGGCCCTTCTCTATAAGATCTAGACGAGAATTAACTCCATCCTTTGTTTTGCCTGGAATATTAAGTAGCGTACCAATGATGCTCTCCAACAGATTCTTCTCTATATGCATAACATCTAAAATGTGTCGGATATACAAGTACTTCCAATATTCAAGCTCAAAAAAAATTGACTTCTTCTTCCAACTAGTACCAATATCTGAGGGCTTCTTTTTATTTTTCTTCCCCCAAAGAATTTCAATCCCTTCCACCTTCTTTAACACTTCTTCTCCATTTAACGGTTTCGGAGCTTCTCGAAACTCTTGCTCACCATTAAATGCTTTCTTTTGCCTTCGATACGGATGGTAGCGTGGAAGAAATTTTCTATGGCCGGCATAAATGTTCTTCCTACCACGCTTTAATCTTTGAGAATCTGTTCCTTCGCTACAAATTGGGCATGCATAATATCCCTTCGTTATGCAACCGCTCAAATTCCCAAGCGCGGGAAAATCGTTAATTGTCCATAAGAGTACGGCCCTCAATGTAAAATGTTGTTTTCGGTAAGCATCATAAGCTTCAACACCAACCGCCCACAATATTTTCAAGTCATCAATCAATGGTGCAAGGAAAACATCAATGTCATTACCAGGTTGAGCCGGACCAGAAATCAACAATGATAACATCATAAATTTTCTCTTCATGCACAACCAAGGCGGAAGATTGTAGATAACCAGTATAACAGGCCAACAACTATAGCGACTACTAAGGGAACTATGTGGATTTATTCCGTCTGCAGAAAGAGCTAGCCGAAGGTTTCGAGGCTCCGCAGCAAAATCTGGCCACTTGTGGTCGACTAATTTCCATGACGGAGAGTCTGATGGGTGACGTAATTGGCCATCAGAAACTTTTTGATCATCATACCATGTCAAGTCCTTTGCTATTTCTGGCGACTGAAACATTCTTTGAAACCTTGGGATAGGTGGGAGATACCACAAAACTTTCGATGGCACACCAATCCTCGGTTCATTTGATTTTTTCTTCAACTTCCATCTTGATGTGTTACATGTTGGACATGAAGCTAAATCTTGGAACTCCTTTCTGTAGAGTATACAATCATTAGGACATGCATGTATTTTCTCATACCCCATTCCCAATACAGTCATGGTCTTCCTAGCCTCATATACGGTTGGCGGTACCTCATTATTGTCTGGTAAAATGTCACCAATTATCTCCAGCAATTCCAAAAACCCTTTGTTAGGCAGCCCATTGTTAGCTTTGAATTTAAACAATCTGACCAAACAAGATAACTTCGAGTACTTTTTGCAACCAGGAAACAACGGTTTTTCTGCATCTTCGATCAATTTTCTGAACTCCTTAGGATCAGCGGTGCAATGATTGTATGCAGCTTCAACCATTTCTACAACTTGTGCTGCATCACGTAAGGGCGATGTGTCAACTTCTTGATCAGGAATATCTTTTGTGTTTACAAATGGCAAGGCTCTATCGGTAGCCGCTTCTCCATGCCAAATCCATGTAAGATAACTTTGGTCGATACCATTGAAAAATAGATGATTTCTAATCTCTTCAACAGGTTGGCATTTCAAATTCCCACACAGCCTACATGGACATCGGATGGATTGAGGATCACTCGCATGTATCACAGCAGTGTTCAAAAAATGTTCAACCCCATTCTCATAGTCTTTTGATCTTCGATCCTTGAGCATCCATGATCTATCCATTTAGGTAGATTTTTCGTCCCCTTAGTAACAAGAAAAACCTTATCCAATAGGAATTACGTTAGAAACTTATACCATAAACAAAGCGAACTTTTACAAAATGTATAGGCATACAAACAATAAATCACCTTTTTCTGCGAAGGTTATATAATGATCTAACAAGAATAACGTTTTCTTCTCTAGTTATGGATTACTTCTAATATTCGAAGAGTACCCATTAGGGAATTTGGAACTATCTGCACATTTTTCTTCTCCAGTTATGGATTTATAGCTTTGTGTGCTCTTGTTTACAGTCTACAATCAGAAGCTCATAACATATGCAATAACGATTACTTGGCTTGATGCCCTTTGACCCACTCATCTGACATCTCAAATGTAATGCAGCTCTTCAAAATTTATAAAAAAAATATGCATGCCACCCACCATCCAAGTACCATCAAGAACAGCCCACATGAACATTAACAAGTGGGAAGAGATAATAACGACCATAAGTTTCAGTGATTTACTAGCCTATATTATAGAGTGTTCATATAAGGAATGGAAAATTCTCGTATTTAACCTTTTGAAGCACTCTTACACTATTAAAAGAGCTAAATTAATCACCTAAAAAGACTCTCGAGCGAGTGGAAAAGGGTCTTATACAGAGTGCAGCCTACCACTGCAATTAGGAAAACAGTTATTACAAATCAAACTATCACAAACACTCTATTGAGAAGAAAGGAACAATCCAGACCAACCAGAGCACAAACAAGCACACTATAAAATGTTCCGTTCCATTTCCTCATCCACTAGAAAATTTTAGAGACATAAGGTGACAAATTAATATTGGGAGTGTCTTTAGACATGACCAATCCACTAGTCATGTTATATTTCTGAACAAGTCTTGAAAGACACAATGTCACCACTCAAGTACGAATACATTTGAAAAGGTTTGCGAAAAAACAGCAAGTTAGACAAAAATAACAAAGAAAAATAGTTGTGCTTACCCAAGAAGTGTATTTGGATCAAATGGAGCTCTTCAACAGCAGTGAGCACCTGAATTTCTCTTCCAACTAACACAACAAAGATAGAAAAAAGTTATTCACTAATCGCTACTTCATGAAAATTAAAGTTGAATCGGTTAACTTGGTTCAATCAAAACAGAGAGATTAATTAGTGGGCATTCAACTTCAACCCATTCATGAAATTAGAATCAAGAATTCACGACTTTGTGGGTTGATAAAGGCCATTACTCTTTCTGTCCTCAACTCTAGATAAGAATTAGTACAAGCTTTCCCTGTCGTCAACTCTATTCGCATTGCATTGCATTGCAGACTGCCTTTTCCACTTCCAAATATGCCAATTCATCCGCTTTCTGTAAAGCAGAAAGTGGATGAATTGGCATATTTCGAAGTGGAAAAGGCAGTCAGCAATGCAATAAATGGATGTTCCAAAGACTTGGTGTTGGTAAACGTAGTAGAGCATGCACGAGTACAAACCCAATGCAAGATGGATACAGCAGTAAATGTGCCAATACAAAACAACCAACAAGCACCATTACCAAAGTCGGCTAAACTCGTTACCTCTGCTGTAGGTGAGAATACTAATGAAATTGAAAATGCCGATGACACTTATGAATGCCTTGATAACAATGTATTGCAAATGGGGCCATATAGTGGAAGCTGAAAGAGTGTTTGATGAGATGCCCAAAAAGGATTTGGTTTCATGGAATGCAATGCTCTCGGGGTATGCTCAAGAGGGAAATTATGGACAAAAGGCTATTTGGGCTTGTCTGGAAATGGTGAGACGAGTTATGAAGCTCGATCATGTCTCTCTTACTAGCATAGTTTCAGTTTGTGGACACGAAAGAAATGTGGAGCTTGGGAGACAGATACATAGCTTGGCCATTAAAACAGGATATGCGGCTAGAAGGGATTATGTGAATCACGTTTCAGTCTGTAATGTTTTGATCTCCTTGTACTCCAAGTGCGAGGCTGCCAATGATGCAGCATTGGTGTTTGAGAGCATGACTGATCGTAATGTGATCTCGTGGACTACAATGATTTCTATAGATGAAGAAAATGCTATATCCCTATTCAATGAGATGAGGTCAGATGGAGTATATCCCAATGAAGTTACATTCATTGCATTGATTCATGCCATAACAATCAATAATTCGATGGAAGAAGGTCAACCGGTTCATGGGCTTTGCTTAAAATCTAACTTTTTGTCCAAACCGGATGTTGCTAATGGTTTTATTACCATGTATGCTGAATTCAAGTCAATGGAAGACTCGGAGAAGATTTTCGAGGAGCTCAAGTACAGAGGCATTGTGTCATGGAATGCTTTGATTTCAGGGTATGCCCAAAATGGCATGGGCCAAGAAGCTCTACAGGCTTTCTTGTTGGCAATATTAGAGTCTCTTCCCAATGAATTCACAATT
>BPLS01021598.1:0-20153 GCA_019656275.1 Rhododendron kiyosumense | reverse complement strand
TTTAATATGCGACATAGTGGAATAAAAGTCCAACATTCCTTCAATTGATCCATGCCACCATCAATTGCTCCTGCTTGATCAAAGGGAGTAGGAAACGGAGAGGCATGCGGAATCTCACCCAAGTCAGGGGACAACGCTCTCGCATGAACAAAGGGATTCTTCTCCATCTCTGAAGCTGATGAGAGAGAATGAATAATTCCACTGCTGCGATCGTGGACGTGTTGAATCGATCCCGGACCCAGCCTGAATCTCCTTGAAAGCTTGGTTACCACGGTGGTCCTTGAATACGAAGGTGATCAAGGGTCTTCACTAGCTAGCTAAGTCTCCCCAAACCCCTGGCTAATTAAGATCGGGCTTCATCTTTTCATTAAACTCTTTTTTTGGGAAGGGGGTTTGATTTAGGCTTCATTCGGATTTGGAGTTTTCCGTTTAGAACATGGAAGTCTTGATGCATGTTTGCTTTGCGATGAGCCTTTTTGGTCCCTTTGCTTGCAGCTTTGCTTTTTTGGTTGGACAAGTTACAGCGTTTACCCGCCAACCCATTCCGTACCGGGTCAGCGTCCACCAGTCCAATCATTCTGCCGGTTTAGAAAAAAATTTCAAAGTCAAAAAATATTTATTACCTTTGCTTTCAATCATTACTCTCCAATTATTATTCTTTATCTCCAAACATTATTCTCACTCCTCTCTCTATCTCTCTACACTTATTATCCTTACTTTCAATTATTACTCTATTTTTTTCTCAATTCATAACCCCAAAAAATTTCTCAAAAACCCATCAAATTTGCCTGAATTCCTATTTTGGAGACTCATGGGTTGGAGATGCTCTCATCTCCGGTAGTTCATGCCTAGGAAAAATATAAATTTCTATTTTGGCTAATCGCCAAATGATTGAGGAACCCTATAGTCTAGCCATTTAGCAAAATTAGGGCCAACAAAGAGATCTAAAATTCCCAATTCTCATGGACGAGAGGGATCAACACCGACGACAACGATTATCACGATGGAAATTAACGCATCGGTGATATACCATGAACGACGATGTGTTATACCATGAACAACGAAGATGATGGGAATGTAGACAACGAAGACGATGGGAATGCAGAGGTGAGGACTTTGAGCTGTTCACAGTCGGAGAGAATCAAATGGTACTTGCTCACGTTCAGAGTTTATCATCATTGATATGGAGAAGTAGAAATGTTCACGATCGGAGTTGTTCACAATAGGAGATGACGCCGACGATGATGATGACACAGATGAGGTAGAGCTCTGATGATGATCGTTGATGTCGTTGTCCGGCAACTTGGAAGATGTCGACTGTGTCTGTGTCTGAGAAAGAGAGAGAAAGAGAGAGGGCAAGGTGAGGCTACAGTAACTTGCGGGCTTGCGAGTTACTTTAACGGAGGGGGAAGTGGCAAGGAGGTAGGCGAGTCTGCTGGGTCTGGTATGAGGTTTTTGCTTGACAAAACCACAGTTTGAAAGGGATGGCAAGACTATTGCAAATGCCCTAATATGAACAAGCTTTGTTTTTTTTTTTTTTGTTGCCAATATTATATACATCAACGAGGGTTAGCTGAATTTTAGTACGCTAACAAAGGTTCGATGTACCTCCTCTTGCATGGAAAGAGATGAACTCTTAATATGAACAAGCTTATTCAGGGATGAGCGCGTGAACCCTTTCGAGAAGGCGAAACGAAATTTTCAATATATTGGAAATTTGACTAGCTGGTGAAACTAATTTCTAGAAGTTGATAGAAAGAAAAAATGTGTTTAAAATATGCATAACATATACGCATAAAAATTGCATACTATTTATATGGTAGATTTGTCTGTCAAGAATTCAAACCTTCGACCAATCACCTCATGAACAAACAAGAAGATGAAAAATAAACAAGCAAATAAAGAAAGAAAGCCTTCAAAACCAAATAACATTAAACCCACCCACAAAAAGGAAAATGAAAAAAAAATACATCCAAACCGAATTTCTAATAGATGTAACAACTTATCTGGAAATGTTCTGATTTAGCAGGTTTGAGCGAAAATCTAGCGAGGAAATGTTCCGTTGAACTTGGAACTGATGACAACCATGTATCATATTTTCTTGAAATAACCCTACCTGTGGTCTTTTCCTCTTTATTGATCCGCCGCCTTCACTAAAGTTCGTGGGATTGGCAACCTTATGAAGATTATTGAGATTTGGAAGGGCCGTGGACTACGTTGTTTGACATTCCAGTTCATATGCCTATTGCCTTAGTTTCATTGTACACAAAAGGAAACAAAAATCTCATACGTTGAAATTATCAGGGTAAGAATAATGAATAGCAGGAGTTTCTCGACATCTGCTATTGAACCATACTTTGCAATTGGCTTGGGTAGAAACTCTGCAATTCCTCTCTTGCCAGATGAAATAGCCCATAGCTACCCAAGCCAATTTCCTGATGGAGATATGGAAGAGTTTACCCCAAAACTTGCCCAAGCCAATTTCCTCGCCTCTCATCAGGGAAGGATATATGATAGAAAGAAAAAGGAAGAAGGTTCTAATATGTGAATCATAGAAACATAAACCTCTTGTCGGTAAGATTATGGTTTCTCTGCTTCTCTGCTCTTAAGTCTTAACCATCTGAAAGGTGACTAGGAAGGAGATCAGGGAGGAATTACCACTGTCTTTTATCCATTTTGGAATGAATCCCATGATGCCTGCAGATGCTCTTAAAGGTGGATGCGTTGATTGCATGAACAAGAATAACAGAAGAAAACCGTGTTGTTATATTGCTTCCACAAGAATAATCTAGCTTTCTTTGCAGAGTTACAACCCAATCCGCAAATATCTTTCTAAAGTTTGATGCGAAACATTGGAAAATGATATCCAAAGTCATCCTACATCAACCCAAACAGTAGTAGTCTAAAATTGAAAAGTTTCAGATTGAAAAGTTTCAGATTGAAAAGTTTCAGATGATATACCTATCAGAGCATTAATTGCGTCAACGAAGTAAAACGAAGAATCAGAGTTTTCTTATATGGTGCCTGTGTCAACAAGCTGACTTAGGATTCTCTCAAGCTCCTCTCCGTTGCTCCACTCGTAGACCTTTGAATTGATAATCGTACGGTTATCACAAATCCTCTTCCATAAAGGAAAATCCTTTCTTGGCATCACATGGTCTCCCTCTCCAAACTTCAGACTTGGGCAGAAATCACCTCTTCCATGTCCAAGGTAGATCATTCTTACCTTCCCTTTCTCAGAAATAGAAGCTTGGATCTGCTCTATCACGACACCCTGTTGTGGATAAATCAGTTAACATGACAGATTAAATAAGTCGATTAGATTCTCTCAACAAAAAAAAAAAGTAGCTTATAACTATCACTAATAATCAACAGTAAGGTTTCTAGCCTTCTAGGGATACAACCCCGCGGCTAATCAAATTATCTCGGAGGTTATCCAAGTATCATTTTTCACTAAGACATGTCACTTGTAAACTACTGCAACTTTGGCCAGAAGATGATTATCGGAATTATGTTGGGACCATAAGCAAGTATCGATTTTGTTTTACTTTCTTTTCGTTTTTTAAAACGAAGTATCGATTTTTGTGAAGGGTAATTGGGAAGTACCATGTCCAAAGGGAGAACCCACCAACACAATCGAATATGCAATTGTTATCTGCTCGAAAAGCTTCTAAAGTGAAAAAAAAAACAAACAGAAAGTGTTCAAAGTCAACACATGTATATAGAGAACACCCCCAACAGAAAATATGAGAGCTACACAGGGACATAGACGTGTGGTGTTGTAAGGGCAAAATATTTATGATTGTCAATGGGATGCGTCAAAACACATTCATCCGTGTAATTGCGATTATTTATATATCAAGTTGTAAATTTTATTATTTTTTAGAGTGTCTGTTTTAGGAGTGGAATGGAATCAATAATTTTTGTAACGAGTGAATGAGAGTTATTGTGCATGTGAAGGCTGAAGGAATTGGGAGTGGATCTAATAAGGAGGAGTTTTTGGAAAGAAAGGATTCTAAGAAAGAAAATCTCGGCAGTGGGGTGATAAAAGGAAATAAGGTTTTGATTGCAGTTATTTATGGGCTTGGGGATCACGTAGCCGCGAAAAAGGAAAAAAAAAAAAAAAGGGACAAACCACATACATATACAAAAAACGTGTATTGTGATGAGGGTAGCAAAAGAGCAGTCTTTTTGAATGAGAAAATTCTTGAGTGTCTTTTGCTTTGAATCTTGGAGTAAAAAAAAGTTAGATGGATCTTTGAACGTTCAATACAACTTTAAGAGGTTTACAACATCAACTCAGCTAATCTCTGAGCAAAGTCCTTCGGTGGATTCCGGGAGGCAAACGGAAGGTTTGTGGATTCAAGGCAGCGGCAGTCAAGCATTCAAAGAGGTGTACGTGAATTCGGCAAGAGAATCTAGGTTTAGGTTTGTGGAGTTCAAACTTATCGTAAGAGTTCTTGTAACCTCGTGTTTAGTAGTGTTTGATTCCTTCCCGTGGTTTTTTCCTGTTTTAGGTTTTCCACATATATCTTGTGTTCATCTCTTTATTGCTTCTCGTTCGTGTGATTAGCTTATATATTGATTAGTAGATTTATTTATTAAAAAGATAAAAAAATAACAAATATTTTTAGCCTAGTTGATCTAGGATTTTTCAATGGTGCATGGTGTTAGATGTATGTGCAGCGTTTGTATATACAGACTTCTTCCACTTCATAGGATAATCACAGTATGAGAGTCCAATCTCTGAAATTGAACTTAGTCTCTCCATAGTAGTATACTACTGGAATGCATAGGTTATGACTTGATCCAATAGAGCCGACCTTTCTGTCTAAAAGAAATGGAGCTCGGTGAAATGATCGAGATTCCACCCTATGCTGTGGGCTGGAGAGAGAGCTTACAAGTATGAATCTCATGACAACAAGCAGCACTTCAGCTCGATGCAAGGCATCCCAAAAACTAAATAAAGTGAGAAATAAAGAACTCGGTATGAATTACCATTAAGAGAACAATGTATCAGTTAAAAAGAAACATAAAAAGCTGAATGGTACCAAACAGAATACCTTGCACAAATTGGGAGGGCATAAACTGCAACCATGAGGAGAAGAATCGTAGGGGAATATCCTCAGCCTGCCTCCTTCAATAATGCTAGGGTTCACAACTATCTCCATGAAACAATCAAACAACCCAAATTGCTTCAAGATTGTCTCAATAAAGAACTGATTCGCATCGCTGATTATTCTTAATTAGCACCTGAAATACCACATTCCATCTTTTCATAAATATTTCTTGGTTATATAACCAGCTTACTTCCTAAATAAGAATGAACTAACTAGGAAAAAGTAACTAGGCAGAGAATGGGCTTTTCTGATGGCTGAAATTACTCTGGGATTCATAGGAACCCGCCTCAAACACTCCGTGATTTCCACAATTGTTTTCCCTCTTGAGTGGAGCTCCTCCATCATCCTATCCTACAATTGATAGCAAGACCTATCAATAAACCACCATAATCGATTCCCAGAATGTTTCAACAAATTGAAAATATGGATGAGAGAAAATGAAAGGGCAAAATATGAGCTCCATTTCTTTCACAAGAGGGTATCAAACTAAGCAAGAAACCAGATTTTTTCTATCAAACCAAGAGACAAGTTTTCTACCAAATTTCTTGAAATACTAAAAAAGTATCTGATGAAATGTTTAAAGGAGTAAGGAATGGATTATTAAACCCTTGCGTGAAAATTTCATACAAAGGGTTTGCGGGATAAATTAGGAACTATTGAAAGATTTGGTGCACAACCATCGGAATTCATATCAAACCAAGCTTTATACCCAAATCATACCCAATTTTTTTTTATGGGAATTTTGAATAACGATTGAAGATGGTCTAACCAAATACAGTTAAACTTACAATCGACTTCAAATTACAGAAGTTTTCTTTAAACAAAACAGTGAAAAGATTGGGAATATAGTAAGAGAATACTAGCCATGAGAGTGGTCCAAGGCAATGTACGGCGAAGCTGATCGAACAGAGGGGTTAGGCCCATTTGCTCCACTACCCATGTGTCGCTGTTGTCTTCGATCATCGTGTGATCGAAATCGAACACAACCACGGTGGTGGTTCCCTCCATTTCTGTACTGAATCGGCAGTTTCCCGGCGGCGGCGCCACCACCGGAGAATGACTGGGCTATTTTCACTCCGAAAATGAGAGGGTCAAACTGGCTGTTGTCTTGGGCGTCTCGATTTGTTGCTTTTGCTTAACGCAACGAATGTCGGAGTGTGTTTTTTTAAGCCCCAAGAGTTAGGCTCTGTTTGGAACTTAGGGAAAAGAAAAGAAAGGAAAGGAAAATAAAAGAATTTTCTCTCCTCTTGTTTGATTAGAAGAGAAAGAGGGAAGAAAATAAAGATTTCTAGTAGAATGAACAGTAAATTTTCCTCCCTATTTTCCTCTCATTTTCCTTCTCCTTTATTTTCCTTTCCTTTCTTTTCCTTTCCATAGGTTCCAAACAGAGCCTAATTTTGTTCGGTTAGTTTTTTGTTAATTTTTTATTTTTGAATTTTTGTCAAGACGTTTGAGTAAAAATTATAAAAATTTTACTTTTTTAATTCCTCTCAACCAAATGGACTGATAGTTCATAAAAGTTTGACTCAAAAATCAAAATTAACAAATGTAAAAAGAAATTGAATAAGAATAAAAAAAAAACCTCCAGAATCTAAGTGAGTAGTTCGATTAGTCAGTAGGTTTACTCTCACACCATTGACTAGGGCAGGCCACAAGGAAGTAATCTCTAGCAAATTTTCTAATCTTGGCATGAATGACCTATTTTTGACCAAAAAAAAATTAATTGACATGCGCGTAAATCGGTTCAGACATACCTAACCGTGGAAAGAAAACTTATTCTGAGTTGAGTTGGGCCGGAGCTGAGTTTTGAGTGGACCGGAAGGAGTCCATTCTGTTTATGCTGTTCTGCCTTCACCAAATGTCCAAAATACCATTCATCCTCATGCCCTTCACCTCACCACAAGGATGCAAATAAGAGGTCAACAAAAGGCAGAAAAGTAAGTGGGAGTCAGGGCAGCAACTAGGGTTTTAGGCTCAAAACTGTGATGCATATAGAAGCTCCCCCCAAACAAGCTTGAGAAAATTGAACTCAAATGAATGAGGCTTACAAGCAGAGAGAGAAGGGTTTTTTCCAAGGGTGGTTGCCCTCCCAGATCATCTAAGCCAATGATTTCAGCTCAATCAACAGCCCTTTATGTATGTGTGTGTGTGTGTGTGTATATATATATATATATATATGGTTGATTCTGTTTGTGGGTATAACTTGGTTTATGGAGAGGTGTTGATCCCATGAACCAAGCCCTTCTTTCTTTTCCTTTTCCTATCTTTTTTCTGCTGCTGCTGCTGTTGTTGTTTGTGATACAACATGAGCCACGACTGCCTGATAATTTTTCCTCAACTATGAGAGGCTGTGATGATATACACATATCTCGAGTTCATATTTGTTGAGGAAATGGGACCCATTTCTTGGCGGGGCAATTTCGATGGCCTGAGGGAGAGGAGACTGATTTATTGGTCCTCTCTCAATGGGGAAACTGTTTTTGCAGCCATGGTGGAAAACCCCTTTTCTTCTCCTATCAAAATACAGATCTGAGCCTCAAACCTCTTTCTTGTAATATTTTGCGTGTGTAAATGTATAGCTATGAGTGCTTAACTGCTTCACGGTAGTACTAGAAAAATTGGGCAAAATCTTATTTTGGATTATTTGAGAGTTCCATTGAATTTTTTGGTGGATTTTTGTGGGTCAAGTAGTACTGATCAAGAAACTAATAATTCAGACAAATGAAAGGAAGAGAAAGTGGACGAGGGAGAAAGTACATGGAAAATAGTTAATTTTATTTTGTTTGGTTTGGTTCTTCAAAGGAAAAGAAAGGAAAATGAGAACATTACTTCAAAGGGAAATAAATAGTGTCATGTGAGTATAGTAAAAGAAACGAGAATTTTTTTGATATCAATATCAACAGGACTTAGAGCTTCTGGGCCTGCAGCTCTCACATGAAGATTGAGTTTAGGTTATCAAACAGTCGATCATCTGCAAAAACATCGAACCCAAAATCAAGCCGCGCAAATTCGAATATCATCTCCCAAAGACATTGAACCCAAAAACGAACTGTGCAAGCTCGAATAGAAAGCGTTATCGAAACTGAAATTCCAAAAGAGATATGGGATATGGTTGAAAGACACGAGAACAGTATTAAACCTAACATAGACGAGGCTAGGACAGTTGACATTGGTACAATAGGGTTTTTTATTTGTTTCTCTTGGATTTTTTTTGTTATCCTTTCTGTCAAAGAACCAAACAAGGAGAGGGAAAACTATTTTCCTTTTCTTTTCTCTTCTTTTTTCTATACTCGAAACGGAATTTTAAAAACGAGTATACGGTGGCATAAAAGAGAGGAATATTCGAGTATGTTGCATATTTGTGCTTTGAAAGGGTCTTTGGACAAGGGAAAGGCAGCTCATGGAAATGTGATCAAGAATGGAATAAACCCAGATGCCCATTTGTGCAATTCATTGGTGAGTATTTATGCCAAGTGTGGGCATCACCAATGTGGATGTCACGTCAATGACGATATGCCTAAACGGGAACGTTTTTTCTTGGACTGCTAAATTGCAGGACTCATAGCTGATGGATATAACAGGTATGGTATTAGTTTTTACTGGCGTGAGGCCAAATGGGTTTTCCTTGGCTACTGCCTTGAAATGTTGTTCAATGTTTATGCATATTGTTTTTGGTGAACAGGTCTATGTAGAGGTAATCAAAATCGGTTTTTTGGATGATATATTTTGTTGGTCCTTTTTCCCCTACTGATTGATATGCGAAATGCGTTGAGATGGAGTTTTGCAAATAGAGCGTTTGGGAACTAGCTTCAACATGTATACGAGAAGAATCCAAAAAAGCCTACCGTTGCTGAAACAATAACATTTTAGGACTGAGCTCCTCGATCCATCAACGCACCCAAAAAACCATAATGAGATCTAAACTTGAAGGCCCATGGTCCCCAAAATCTCACCGTTCTCACAATGTACACACATGATCTAACAATGATGGCAAACTCAAATAATCCCCACATCGGAAGATGATAAAAAGAAACTCCAACTGAATGAGATTTACACAACCAAATTTAGGTAAAACCCAGGCCAAAACAAAGGGAGGCCCTACAAAATGCAGCATTACAAAAAGTAGTTTGGTTTAGCAAAGGAAAAACTGGCAAAGAAATGTTCCGTTACACAAAGAACATGGAACTGGTGTCAACCATGTAATACTATTCTACAACTATTAAACATACTTATGGTCTTTTCTGCTTCAATGATCTGCGATTATGACATCCGCAGTTGTCACAAAAATTCGTGGTGTTGGGAACCTTATCACGAAGTTTTAGTTTGGTTACTTGATTTCCCAGTGAGGTGAGAAGTTGCAGATATTCGCTCACGTTCTCGTCACTGGCCATTAAAATCCAGTCGCCATCCTCATCCTTATACTCAACATTGAAACTACCAAGCTTGCATTCCAGTATCTTTGACACTTCTTCCTTTAGTTCATTAATTCCCGATGTGAGAGGGAGCTGAAATTTTATTGTGGTATCCCCATATATTGCCTTTAGCTTCACAGACCTCGTATCTGGCCTTTCTGTGAGAAGAGGCATCATGTGGGGAATTGTAGCTGTTGTGTGATGAATAGTAGGCATGGGCTGGCTCACAGGATCAGAACTTGGAGGGACTGTCAAGTTAAAAGATCCATAGAGATTTTCTCCCATAAGATGCCCTTCCACGAAAGCTAATGAATTTCTCCAATATTCTGAACTTCCCATTGTGTGGGGAATAGTAGGCATGGGTTGGCTCGGAGCAAGACTAGAACATGAACCGACTGTCCAGTTAACAGACCCAAAGACATGTCCCTCCGGAAGAGGCTCTTTCTGCGGAGCTAACAAATTTCTCCGATCATCTAAACTTCTCATATTCTCACTTATTTTTTGTGTCGATGCCATATGAGGGTGTGGATCCACAAGACCATTTGGATATGCAGCGAACTGCATTGAAAGATTTTTCTGTTGAAACATCAGTTCAGACGAACCACCAGTGAGGTGAGGTATCGTGAGGGGAATTGTAGGCATCGTGTGGAGAATAGTAGCCACAGGTGCATCAGAGACATGTCCCTCAAGATAAGCCTCTACTTGTGAAGCAAACAAATCTTTCCTATCTTCCGCACTCCCTGTGTTCTGATATAGCACCTTTGTTGATGCTATCTGAGATTGTGGAAACACAAAAGCATTGCGATTTGGAGAGGCAGTGGACTGCATTGTTTGACCTTCCAGTGGAAACGCCCATTTAGAGGAACCCCCTGCTGCGTCAGTTTCACTATACACAGCTGGAAAACAAATATCCGCATCGCGACAATGACCGAGCAAAGAATCATGAAAAGTAGGAGTTTTTCCAAATTCTGCTATTGAACCAGTTCCTGTATTCTGAAAGTTTGGGTCTTCAAAAGAATCTGGTAGACACTCATTTGGCTCCGAATTTTGACCACCCATGTCCATTGTGACCTGTGCATTAGTTGATAGCGTAATGACCGTGGGTGATGGATTCTTTTCTCCATATGGATCAGGGGGTCTCCGAACTGTTTGGAGAAAAGAAAAACTTAGGCTAGAAAGATGACAAAAAAGAAGCCAAGAAATGGATAGTTGTAGCATTTTTTAACTTGCAGAATTAATGAGAAAAAAGATGGGGAAAAAGATAACTCATCGTGGCCTCTTGTTAGGGAAGGATAGATGATTCAAAGAAAAAGAAAAAAAAGGCTCTAATATCTGAATCATAGAAACGTAAACCTCATGTCAGAAAAAAAAAAAAAAAACTTTTGTCAGGAAGATTAGGTACCAAATTAGTTATCGTTACTTCTCTTCCCTTTCTGTGTAAGTGCCTAAACTTTTGGAAAGGTTCCAAAATTGGATTACTAGGAGGGGATAAAGGTTTCTCTCCATTTCTCTCCTATTTACAATTCAAATAGGCAACTAGGACGGAGGGGGAGGAATTACCGTAATTGCTTCTCCGATTTGGCCACCGAGGAATCCCATGATCCCTACAGACACGCTTTAAGGTGGACACGCTATCTGCATGAACAAGAATAAACACAAGAAAACCGTAATGTCATATTGCTTCCAACAGAATAACCCAGCTCTCCTTTCAGAGTTAGTTAACTTGAAAACAAGAAAAAAAGAAAAGCAAAGAAAGGGTAGCAATAACTTACAGCCAAGGATCTTGGCGACATCTTCACGTTTACTGCCAAAATGTTGTTCGAGAACCTCACGACTAATTGTACTGGAAGCTGTCCCTTCCCCGTTTTTTGTTTCCTTTGTTCTTTCATTCTCAGGACAAGATGCACTAGAGCCACACCGATCTTGTCCGCCAGGGTGTGCTCTATTGTTTGTAGCGGCAAATTCACTGGATGAAAAGGCTATATACCCCACGATCTCTCTTCCACTTCGTAAGGCGAAAGGGTGAAGCGACGATCTAGCAAGCCAGGACATATGGAGAAATTGAAGCCTTAAAACAAGTTTCTCATCCATAGATAGACTGATAACTTCAGCTGGCCTTTCTCCTCCTAAAGAATAACCCTACATTGTTGCACAGTTCTGAGTTCAGTAACAGTAATCGGTAAATCCGGAAATTTTCTTTTCCAAGGTTTTTTTTTTGGTCATATTTTATACATCAACAGGGTTAGGGGAGTTAGTGAGTTAGTAGGTTAGTTAATAGGGGGTCGAGAGGCTGTCCATAGCCTTGAACCTCACCAGTGCCCCTTGCGGGGCTCGAACTCTTGCCCCATTGAAGGAGGTGGGTGAGCTTACCAACTTGACAAGATTTTTTTGCTCTCTTTTCCTAGTTTACAGAACATACTTTGTCGTTTTTAGAAAATTTGGACTTTTATGGTTTCTTCTCCTAGTTTTAAACAAGTGTGTTTTCTCATCTTTTTCAAATACACAAGAACAACAATAACATTGATGCTCTAACTAGCAAGTAGACTCATAAATGTCATTAACTAACCAATCAAAGGGAACACATAAATACCTTGAACTAATAGTAGTCACTAGATTTACATTCATGTTTATTGTCCGACAATTTTGAAAACAATGCATTTAAAGAAAGCTAAATTCCTGATGGATTCGAATGGTGCTAAACATTCCAAACTGCCTGAACATAAGGAGGATGAACCCATATCTATGTATGATATTCTAGAACTTCAGCCAAGGTCAAATGTTGATGGGAAAAAAGTTTGTAAAAATTCATGAACATGGATGATGCAGGTATTGATTAAAGAATAAGTTACAACAATATATAAATAACAGCCCGTAAATTTAGACACACTTTAAGACTTAAACACATGGTCCCTTGTATATTGAAACCAATGACTCTCAAAACAGAGTACTTGTACATCCAACTTGAAAGAAAGCTGGACATGTAAATCATTCCTAGAGACAGCAAGAAGTAGAAATGTTGTGAAAGGAAATTTGTCCAAGTTTTTGAACTCACATAAAGGGAGTGTTTTAAACACATGTCTTTAAATGGTTTCACAATCTAAAAGGATCTGAATTGACAAATGGGATTCATAATCCTGAAAAAGTTAGGCCTTTAGGAAGAAATCACTACTCTTTCCGTAGCAATTACACCCTACCCATATTAAAAGGACTTGATAGAAATGAACAAACAAGTGAGTTACTTGTTGATATGGGCACCGATGGATCCCATGTTGCCTGTGGATGCGCTTTGCAGTGGATACCAGATTGATCCCATGATGCTTACAGTTGCGCTTCGCTGCAAAAGCACCAATATGCAGGTAAGAAACCTTCATTTTGCTTGGTTCAAAAACAAGAGCAAGATCACCAGCAACACTTCATAAATTGTAGACGCTTACCACCAAGGTTGTTTGCAGCACCTTCACATCTGCTGCAAAAATGTTGTTGGTGATCCTCAAAACTAACACTCATTCTTCTGCACTTCCTTTTAAATGTATTTCTTACAATCTTTTTTTCTGAATGACTTACCATGGGTCCTCCATCTGGTAAGCCGAGAGGGCAATGCAAAGACCTAGTAGACTTCTGTATTTGGATAATTGAAGCCATTTATCAACATACTCATCCATAAATATACAAAATATAGATTCATAAACAGAATGATAACGTCGACCAATCTTTCCTCTTGCAGTTCAAAAATAAATAAATAAATAAATCTTTCCTCTCATAATTAAGGGTATGGCTAATCTAGGTATTTTCTCTTCTACTAGAGTATCATACTTATATCGCACCCTTAAAGACAATACTTGGATCCACAGTTTGAATTCAATTTACTATACCATCTAAGACAATACTTGGTACAAACAAATCAGAATCTGCATTCAAACACTCTACTTGAACCAAGGGTAAATTCACCAATATGGATCATACTGTAGTTTGAAGACCTAGCTGGAATGAATGTTCATGAGTTCATCTACACATACATGTAGATCAGGTCGAGGACTAACCTGAGTAGCCAATCCTCCTGAGCAGTCCATTTGCAGACTTCGTGGCAGATCTTGTGATTTCTTTCTTCGTACACAATGCTTGTGAGTTAGTGTTCTCTATCGCACTAAGTGTCTAAGGACCTTACTTGTTACGCATTCCCTCTTTAATGCCTCTCTTGTATTTTCCTTCTTTGAATTCGACATAGTGGGGCCCCTCTGATCTGCTTTGGCAAGATGTGTTCTGTTGTTTCTAGCATCAAATACTTGTTCTGATGAAGAAAATATGTCAATTATCCTTGTCTCTGGTTAGGGAACGATAAAAATAGAAGCAAAAAGAAAGAAGGTTTTTATTATGAGAATCATGAAAAACTGAAGTTAGTCATGTAAGATTAACTCGCATTCCCTTTCACTGCAAATCCCCCAATTTTCAAAAATTTAAAAATTGGATTCTTAAGAGATTGATTTCTCTCAATTTCTCTCCTTTACTATCCAAACAGACCTAGTGACAAGGAAGAAGAGGGAGAAATTACCATTCTTTTCATTCCAACATGGCCGCCAATAGAACTGGTGCAACCTACAGGTGCTCTTAAACATGGATATGTTAACTGCATGAGAAGAGAAATGTAAGACAATAATCTAGCATCCCATGGCAGAGTTAGTATGGTTAAAAACAAGAGATAGATGGGAAGCAATAAATTACCACCAAGTCTTTTCATAGCATCTTTATATTTACAGCCAAAATGTTGTTGGAGATCATCTACAAAACATAAACTCATAGTTATCCCTTGTCGGTCTAACGTTTCCCTTGCACTTTTCCCCTCATGACAAGATGCAGTGGAGCTGCTTTGATCTTGTCTGACAAAGTGTGCTCTGTTGTTTGTAGCAGCAAATTCACTTGATGATAAGGCTACAGGCCCGACAATCACAACTCCATCTAGTAAGCCTAAAGGCTGAGGTGACGATCTAGCAAACTGGGACATATGAATAAATAGAAGCCATGAATCAAGTTTCTCATCCATAGATAGCTTGCTTGCTCCAAATGGTCTCTCATATCTCAATGAATACCCATTCCTTGTTGCCCTTTTCTGAGTCCAGAAAAGATAATCAGTAATTTTGGAATTTAAAAGAATGCACTACTTTCTTCTAGAGTAATAAAAACAAGTCTACTAATTTTTTCCCAAAGAGACACAAACAATAAAAATGTTGATGCCCTAATAGGTGATTAGCCTCCTAAATGTCATGAATTCACCTATCGAAGAAGATATATGACTACATTGGACTGGTATCGTAGTAACAAGAATTAGATACATTTTGATCCTACAATTTGAAAGCACTGCTATTTAAAGGCAGCTATTTCCCGAGGGAATAGAGCATGGTGCTAAATGTCCCAAACTGCAGGAAAGATCCAAGGATAAACGCATTAAGAATAGTATCCCAGAACTTTAGACTTTAGTCATGTTCACATATTCAAGGAAAAAAAGTTGTTTAGAATTCGGGATTATGGATGATGTGGGTATTGTTTGAAGACTAAGCTACAAAAAAGTACAAGTTGAAAAGGCTATAATTCATACAAACTTTTAGATCTTAATAATTGGTCCCCTGTACATTGAAGTCAATGAATCTAATTACCGATGCTTCTACATTCAATCAGAGGGAAAGTTGGACACATATATGCTAGCTAACACACAGAGATGCTCCTGAAGGCATAGAAATTATGATAACTAAGTTTGCCCACCGTACGATTTTACAATTTTATAACCTGAAGTGACAAGAGGAATTAAAAATCTAAGTGAATTATGAACGGGAAAATGACGTCCCAGGATGTGTTTTGATAATTAATACCTTTTAAGGACATGCTAAGAGCATTTGTTAATGAACAAAATGTCCTTGGCGGATATTAATTATCAAAACACGTCATTGGCCGTCATTTTCCCATTATGAACCAACTGCCAACGTAATTCCACAATCCTTTAAAAAGTTTGAGAATGAAATCACTACTCTTGTTAGAATGACTAAGACTTTTATAAACTAACTGAATGATGGAGATGAAAATATAAGTTGACGAAATGGCCACCGATGGATCCGGTGTTGTAGATACCTGACAAATTCCATGCTTCCAACAGTGCCGCGCCGCTGCATGAGCATCAATATATAGGTTAGAAAACTACAATGTTGTACTGTGTCCATAAAGAGAACAATACAGCATGTCCTTCGCCAGAAGCATTAGATGGTTCATAAACGAGCAAGATTGAAAGCAACATTTTATCAATTGTAGAAGCTTACCACCAAAGTTCTTTGCAGCGCGTTCGCATCTTCGGCCAAAATGTTGTTGGTGATACTCAAATATTACACTAATAGTTCTGTACTTTCTCTTTAATTTACTTCTCACCATTTTCTTCTCTCGAGGAGAGACTTTAAAAGAGCACTGACCTTGCCTGGCCGCATATGCTACATTTTTTGCAGATTGTTTTAATGGATCAAGCAGCACGATGTGTGCTCCATCTTGTAAGCTGATAGGGCAACGTGATGAGCTAGCAGACTGCAGTATTTGGGCAGTTGAAGCTGTTAATCAATATACCGATTGATAAACAGAACATAACTTTAGCTACTCTTTCTTCTACAAAAGATGGCTAATCTTTTTTATTTCTCTACGACTTTACAAATAGATATTTATTTACTTATTTCTAACATTTTATTTGAAGGGTCGTTTTATCATACCATTTGATTGCAATACCTAGTACAAACAATGCAAATCAGGGATCAGACTCTGCACTTGAACAAAGGTTAACTTCTTCAATGCGGATTATATTAGCATTGTTTGAAGACCTAGCTGGAATAAATATATGATTGGATACCCTTCATATATAGATGTGTATTTCTAAGTATATATATAAGAATATCAGGTAAAGGACCAACCTGAGCAGTCAATCCTCCTGAGTATCTGGGCGATTGTGTCAATCCCTGTTCAACCGCATTGATTTGCAGAAGTCGTGGAAAACACGGTGATTTGTCTTGTCGTACACAACCCTTGAGCGTTAATCTTCTCAGTGATAATAAGGGCACAAGGTCATTAAACTGCTCCCCAAAAATGCTACATGTACAAACAGAGTGACACAAACTCGAACATAGATGTGTCCAGAACCGTCCGATGTATGTGTCCAAATGTATGGGGTAGGCCCCGCGCGCATCGGATAGTTCATGACACATTTGTGTCTGAATTTGTCTCTCTTGGTATGTGTCTATAGCATTACCCTGCTGTTCCCGGGGCCTAAGAGTTTCTAGTACTTCAAATGACTTCCGAGTAAGGAAATCTGTCGTGTGCAATCCCGGATCATAAATAGCTGCAGTGAATTAATTTTGAAGCCATTAGGAGCTAAATAAATCACCAAGGGTGTAACTAACACAAAACCGAATTTCAATAGTGGAACCATAAATTTTGCAGAAAAGCACCGGATACTTCAAAACATGATTATCAATCAAGGAGGGCTGTTACTTGGCACACAACCTTTTGTTGCAGAGAAAAAAAAATATACCTGCGTTTCCAACTCAACAAAACCAGATAATATACCAAAACAAACGAGCAATAATTTATGATATAGGTAACAATAGAAGCTTACTGCGAAAGCTCTTTGCAGCAGCATCAGATCCACCACCACCATGTTGTTGAAGATCCTCTAAACCAAGTATACTCTTAGTAATGCATTCTCTCTCCGATGCCTCTCGCCTATTTTGATTCTCTGAAAGAGACACAACAGGGCCACTCTGATATGCTCTCACAAGATGTGCTTTGTTTTCTGTAGCACCAAAATCCGGAAAAGATTTTTGTTTTGTCGAATCAGCCAAACTAAGTACACTCTTAATTAAGCATTCTCCGTTTAGTCCCTCACTCATGTCTTTCTTCTCTGAATTAAGCATAATAGGACCGCTCTTATTTGCCCTACTGGGATGTGCTCTGTAGTCTGGAGCATCAAAATCCCTGGATGATATTCTTGCTGTCGAATCAACTAAACCCTGTTTTGCCTCTCTCGCATTTGCCTTCTCTGAATTAGAGGACTGAAGGCCGCTCTGACATGCCCTATTGTTTTTTGTACAAGAAAAATCCACCAAAGGTTTTTCCTCCCTGTTTTTCCCCCTCACGAATTTGAACAAGTCTGAAATTGTGCCCTTATTTTTCTGGTAAATTGCTATCATCTTGAGCTTCAGCACCATAATTGTATACCATTTTCTAAAAACAGTGATGCTAACAAAAAAAGAGAGGAGAAATACCAATCGTTGAGAAAAGAAAAGGACGTCAAAAACAAGGGGAGGAAGATCAAGTGAGAGAAAATAACTTAGAGGTGATATGGGAGAAAAGAGGAGGAAAATGCTGAGGAGATCGATGAAGAAGCTTTCACGGACCCGCTTTGCATCAGAATTAGAGGATGATATTCTTGTCGTTGAATCAACTGAACTGAGTACACCCTCCACCACGTGCGCTCCCTTTGATGCCTCTCTTGCACTTATTGTCCCTGAATTAGAGAAACGAAGGCTGCTCTGGTATGTTCTGTTGTTTGTTGAATCAGAATCCGCCAATGGTTTTTCTTCCCTGTTTTCCCCGCTCACAAATTTCAACAAGTCTGAAATTATGCCCTTAATTTTTGGGTAAATAGCTAGCGTCTTGGGTGTTAGGAACCTATGAAAAATAATGAAGAGGCCCACGAAAAGAACCAAAAAAACGGGATGATCAAGTTCGTCAAAAGACTCAAAACAATCAATAGAAACTAGGAGAATCAAATGGAGAGGGCCCCCTCTTGTGCCATCCATATTCCATATTGTTTGCAAAATCTCCCCGAGAAAGTACGCTATGAGGCCCAATACCAAATGCGACATAATGAAGCGGACAATCAAATGAGAATCAGGAAGATCCAATTCGAGAGACCAATCTTCAAAAAATACTAGTGGAGCCAAGAGGACACAGATGTACAAGAACATATCACTGATAAAGATGGCCCGTTCACAGAAAGTTGTCCGGAGCGTTTTCAGATTGGTGTCCCATATTTGCACCATAAGCGTATACATTTTTTTAAGATATGGGAGCATAAAAAGACATAAGATGCCGCATACCGAACAACATAAACATTCGATAACGTCAAAAACCAAAGGATGAAGATCACATGAGAGAGAAAATTCAAGAGAAAGTAGGAGAGAAAAGAGAAGGGAAATACTGAGCACATTGACTAAGTGGTTTTCAAGGGAAAAGATGATGGGTTCACGGAAAACCGGCTGGGGAGTTGATTTGGTTCGCTCCATTCGAATAATTCAGAGGTCCGTGAAACTGACTTCTGCCATTCGGAAATATTACTACTACTACTACTCCGTAGGTTAAGGTAGTGTACAAGTAGTAGCGCCCTGCTAATCTTCAGCTCGTTCGCTTATATTTTGATCGGGGATTGAGTTTTGATTAGCTTCATTCGGACTGGGGCTTTCCGCATATTAGTTATATAACAGGCGAGTCTGAACCTTTTTGGTCCCTTGCTTCCTTGTTTTTTTTTTTTTTTAAAAATCTGCCAATAGGCTCCTACGTCTGGATCCCTTGCTTCCTTGTTTGGGTTGACAATTTACAGTGTCTAGCGCCGCGAAGCCTTTCTAGAAAGAGTTCACCGGCCCACATTTGGATCATCGGATCGTTGTCCACTCCAACCATGAAGATGAGCCAATTGGAACTGATGCAGAATGAAAGAAGCTAGAGAAGAGAAGACAGAAGATTTACCAAGGAAAGTGTAAGGAAAATATTAAAAAGGAATTTACTATTCAGTAATACTATAGTTGGTAAATTTCTCCTTTCTTTCTTCTCAAACCAACCAAGGAAAGAGAAAAAAAAACTTAGATTTTTCCTTCTTTTCCTCAAGTCAAGGGTTTATTCGGAAAATATGGAAAAAATAATAACAAAGAGAAAATGGAAAAGTTTCCCTCTTCTTTGTTTGAGTCCTCAATTGGGTGGACGAAAGTAAAATCTACCCTTCACTTTTACTTCATCCCTCCCCTTAGTATTTTCCTTCTCTTTTCTCTTCTTTATTTTCTCTCATTTTTCTCTTTGTTTCCTGGGAAGGCCTCCGATTTTCTCATCTCTTCCATGCATATTTTTCAAACAATGTGTAAATGTTTAAAAGATGATAGAAAGAAAAAAAAAACCCTAAAGTTAGGCAACTTGAACCTTTTTTTATTTTTTGTTTCGACTCTCTTTTATGTGCGGCGCACCAACATAAAGCAGCTCGTCCCTTGTCAAGCTCACCCAAGACCGTCTTCTTAAGGGAACTTGACCGTTCCTTATGACCGTTTCCTATAATCAAGACAGACCTACTAAAATACTGTACTACAATCCTACTGATGGTGTGTCTAGTTCCATCGAAGACCGTAAACTCAATCTTATATTCCACAATAACCGATAATCCAATCTTCCATGTGTAAGTCGCACTCTACACACTGGGTCATATGCTATGTAGAATAAGAGATACACAAGCACAACATCGAATGATATTTTGCAAACATTGCCCATAATAGATTCTCATCAAAAAGGATAAAATTGATTAATATAAAATAATAAAATATTAATCCATTACATA
>BPLS01021596.1:0-43646 GCA_019656275.1 Rhododendron kiyosumense | reverse complement strand
TGAAGCTATCCATGATCCCCCAATTCTTAGGTCCATTCATGGACAGAGATTGAGAGAAGCCGCGTATATTCTGAATAGGGATGATATGGTGATCCTACAGACAAATAGTCAGGTCAGAATTTGATCACTTCCTGTCAAGCCCGTAGTAAAAAATCATCGCTTGGAACCAGTCTGATCATGTTTGGCCAGGGATGTTTATGGGTGTTTTCGTCTGTAAGAGATGGTTGCTAACCTGGCATGTCTAAGGTGGACGAGTTAGGACTGGAAGGAAAACTATTTAGCAGATCCATGAGCTCGATTTCATGGTAGACTTACAGTTGGAAAGAAGTCTAGACTCTCAGCAATAGTTTCTTTCTAAATTAGTCATTTGATGCCTGTTACTCTGTTCATGTATCTAGTATCCTTTATAACTTCATTTGGTGATATTAATCCGTCAGTTTTGTTAGCCGTTATTCTTTGCACTTGTACACTCATCTAGATTCTAGAAGTAATTAGAATCCAGATGATCTGCTGATGTTATCCTTTGCACATAAACACTCATCTAGATTCTAGAAGTAACTATTTAGCCGTTATCCTTTGTCGTTATCCTTTGCACATAAACAGTTTTGTTAGCTGTAGTTGTGATATTTCATATGTTGCTGTCGTTCTGCTATTCTGCTGATCTGCTAATGTTGCTGTTGTGCTGATGTGCTGTTTGTTTCAGTTGCTGTGTGGAATTCGTTGACTATAATAATGGATCACCGTCACAGCAGCTGTTTTGTGCCTGTTAATTGCACAGTCCCTGTTAGCAATCTGCACCAGTGACTACTCAATGATCTGTCCAGCTATTGAATTTGTCTGTATGCCAAGCTGCACCAGTTATACTGAATCTGTTGTAGTTACATTTGTATTAGGAGCTGCTGCTATCACTTCCTTAGCAGCAGCCGTTGTTGGTTCCTCCATGGTTCCTCCCAGCTATTCACTTGCTGGATTAGCTTGCTAGATTATAGTATTATCCTCCATATAGCCACTTGGCGTGGACCTTCAATTTTCTCGAATCTTTGTTTTGTTTTTCATCCTGGGATATGCCCCTTGTAGGCTGTATATTCGGTTATCTTCTTTTTTATTTCAAGTTAATTTACTCAAAAAAAAAAATTTCACTTCATCGCAATTGCTCCTCTTATTGTGATGAAATATCTTGTACAGTTTGGCTGTGGCGAATTAATTTTTTTTGTCACAAATTGTGTCTGGACAAATATTTTTGTGACAAAATTGTGATTCTGTTGATGAAATTAATAATGATGTTGTGATGAAGTAATTGTCACTATTGTCTTATTTTTGTGATGAATGAGTCTTTTCTCACCACAAGCTTATGATGACAAAATTACCTTGCCAATAATAACAAAACTTTTTTGCCTCAACAACTTTCTAATGACAAAGTTTGAGTTTTTGCCACAAATTTATTTGTCATCATAAGATTTTTATATCCTACGGAAATAACTTATGGTGACAAACATCAGCCTAATGGTGACAAAAGAATTTCATATGATGACAAAATATTTTGTAACTACTACTAAAACTTTTTGTGACAAACTCTTGTGGTCATCATAACTTTTGGTTTCTTGTGACAGGTTGGAAAGTTTGTCACAACAAACTTATTACTACGGGCTTATTGTGACAAAATGGCGACAAAAATATTTTGTCATTGCAACAATGTTGTGACAAAAAACTAACAAGTAGTGACAAAATATTTTGTAGCAAAATCTAGTATTTGTTGTAGTGCTAATAATCACGGAAAATGTGTGATACTCTCAAATTGATTTCCTTTAGTTTCTAAAAATCTTCCAACGGAGTAATTTGCATCTGATTGATCTAGTTGTTCATTTTTCATTTTTGATAGGTCAAGAAGGTTTGCACTCGATTCTGTTAGATGAAGAACGCAAACAATTATTGCCATTCACTGTTTCTAGGAGACAATTTGCAAAAATTATACTATATCCATATTTAACTTTCAAGAACAAGGCTACGGTGGTGTTTGTTCTTGTTCGACTTTTTTTTGGTGTTTCGGGTCTGACCCATACGAGTTTTATACCTTATATCTGATGTAAAAGGCAAGGCTATGTTCAATGTGATCCTTATAATAGTGACCATGTGGTTGGCAATCACATCAAGTGGTCATGCATGTTGGAACTTTTTGTTCATGCATGTGTGACTGTTGTAGAAGGACAATAATACTCCGATGGACTGTTTCGGAAAGATAAGATTGTAAACACATTGTGTGCTAGCTGGACTTCCAATACCTACCAAAATGATTGGGCAGTTCTTTTTTTCTCTTCTCGGCAACGTCGTGCAGGTTTTGGGTTGTAGCACGGAGATGATGTCTTTCAGGATGGTGCCTCTTTTTTCTCTTAAATTTTGATTCCATAATTTTGCGGTTTTGGGTTGTAGCTCTCCGTCTCCAGTTTTGTTCTTTCGATTTGTTTGTCATGGTTTTGGAATTGGTCTTTTGACTTTAGTTTGTTTTTGTGTTGCCTGTCGTTGGGTTGTTTTTCGCTGTTGTTCAATTTTCGGTGTTTGGCGTATGCCGGTGTGCCCGTAATTCCTTTTTATCTTTGTAATTATTTTCAAAGATTTACAAAAATATATATGTTTGACCGATTGAGAAAAAAAACTTTGGGCAGGTTACTAATGAACTGATCAAAAGAAGAACCACTTTTTCATTTCACTCCACTTGACAAGATGAGTGCTTCGATTTATTTAGTTTACGCGTCTTCGTTTCTATTCTATAAATCTTCAGTTGGAGTGTTGATGGATTTTGTGGCAAACCAAAATAGTTTAGATGCTCTAAGAACATCACCCATCAAATGGCCAAGACACCAGCTTCAATACCGGTTAAAAGTTTTAAAATAAAGATGAACGAAATCTCATGAGATCAAAATTGCTCAATTCATTTCTTTTCCTACTGTATTATTCTGATTAATTTCATTTTGTATCTTTCTGGATGAATGAAATTAATTTTGTTTATAAAAATACAAATAAATAAAGATGAACGACGAGAAGATTGATTATCATTACTAAAGTTCACCTTGTTAACACACATTTACGAAATATAATGGTTTATAGCCTTAGATGTATGCTCGAGTCGAGTTAGACTGCACGTCAGTAAATAACTTTTAACGGGTTGCACTTTTGGAATTTTTTTTTTCCAAATAGGAGTACTAAAAAACACAGTCGTCCACATTAATAGAATTATTAACTTTTTGGATAATTAAACTCACATACATAGAATTAATTGACAATAAAGTGTACCTCCACACCTTTTTGATAGTTTTGTAATAAAACTTTTATTGCACAATGAGTACCTCCACACCTTTTTTGGTCTTCATCGTCAAACCAATCATTTTTTAATCCAAAGTACCTTCAATGTGAACGAAGTTTTCAGTAATCTTGTGATGAATATTTACTTTCACACCTGGGGCTGTCGCTGATTCGCTATATAGCATGAGAACGATTTAGATAACTTAGTTTGTACAGCTCAATGCATAGAACAACTTTGTGAAAATTCAAATTGATTAGAAGAGTAAAATTACTAAAGCTGATTACGTGCAGTGGTCGTGAACAAGTGAATGACAATCATGGTTTAAAAATACTCCTCCAAGATCATTTGATTCCATTATGTAGATACCGAACGAGATGACTAATTCTCCTAGCTAGGGTCATTTTACTCATCGAGTTTTACAAAGTAAATGATTTGGTAATAAATGACTCAGAGCTACAAAAAGTAACATAAAATCCGGAATAATAGATGACTTTGATGCCACACTACAACTTTGTTGTGCAGCTTTGCATTATGAGAACCATTGAATTCAATTCCAACGCACAGTCCATGTTTGGACTATTGGGAGAAGTGAGAGAGTTGTTCTTCCCAAGAGAAAAAAAACGACGTACTTCGACAAAAGACGTGATAAAAAGCTCGAGAAAAATTAATTTTGTTTGGTTAGGAGTTTAATTTAGTTTAGTTTAGTTTTGGTAGTGGCTGGAAAGAAAAATAGGGTAATGATTGAAGAGAGAGGTAATGATTAGAGAGATATAGAGAGAGATGACAAAGTAATAATTGGAGAAATAAGGTAATGATTAGAGAAATAAGTCGGATAATGATTGAAAAACTAAACTAAACTACAAACCGAACAAAGCAATGTACTATATGGACTGAGGGATGGGTGTTAATCCCTCAAAAGGGCAGCACCATGATGCTCTGCCGAGTGGGGCGCTACGGTCTCACTTAAATTGTTCAAAAATGTTCACTTCGTATAGCTTGTCATGTAGAACAAGTATACAAAAAATTAGCTCAATTAGATTTTATTAGGCGTCTGATTGGAATACATATAATTTAAAATTAATGAGTTCTAATGGGTTTGATGTAGTTTTTCGGATCTATTCTTTTCAAAATAAAGGTGTTTCGATCCGAAATTTCATGATATCAGATCAAGATGATATTTTGCACCTCCTTCTCCTTTGGACATTGAGGTTAATTTGGTGATAGAAACGTTATTGGACACCCCTCCTCCTTCGGATACAAAGGTTTAACAGGACGACGGCGAGGTGGATTTGCAACATCTAGAACCTTGATGCGATGGATAAGTGGTTCAAGCATCGCGCTTCTATTTGCTGAAAGCCTTCCTCCATTCGTGTTTCTCGTGAAGCTTTACTTTGCTCATACAAATCTTCAACAACAGTATAACGAACATAGCAAATTCCTAGTCACACCATGATTTGGAATCGAACACAAGTTCTGATAGCAGCTGATGCAAAGGATGCGTGTTAAAAAACAAACGAAAAACGCAACAAGAATAATCACGTACAACAAGTATGAACTAGAGGTACTCTATCTTCGAACACACGATTATGAGAAAACTCTCAATTTTTATTCATCAATTAACCACCACCTTGTCCCAAGGCTTACAATTCAATTATAATAACCTAAAAATACTAAAAAGGAAACTAGAATAATGGAAAACTAAAACTATGTCTTGGAGAACAAAAGAAAACAATAAAAAGGAAAAGAGTAAATTACAGTAAACCCCCTTCAACTAACCTGTATTTTCACTTAACCCCCTCCGACTACAAAACCCAACAGTGTGCACCCTCTAACTATCCAGAATTGACACTTAACACCCTTTTGTTAGGTCTCCGCAGGAAAAATGCACCGACGACCGTCTCCGGCCACCGGGCGGCCGATCCGAGCCGTCCAAAAATTTTAAAAAAAAAACCGAATGGGCTAGCGCGGAAATCAACGGCATCCGACGTGCGTAGGTGCTCGATCCAAACACCCCAAGAATTTAAATGAGGTGTTTAGATCGAGCACCTACGCACGTCGGATGCCGTTGATTCTCGCGCATGCCCACTCGGTTTTTTTTTTTTTAATTTTTGGACGGCTCGGATCGGCCGCCCGGTGGCCGGAGACTGCCGTCGGTGCATTTTTCCTACGGAGACCTAACAAAAGGGTGTTAAGTGTCAATTTTGGATAGTTAGAGGGTGCACACTGTTGGATTTTGTAGTCGGAGGGGGTTAAGTGAAAATTCGGGGTTAGTTGAGGGGGGTTTACTGTAATTTACTCAAAGGAAAATAGAATCAACCTAATTTTAAAAAAAATCCAATAATCTGGGCAATTTATGTTAGAACGGAAAGATTCCTATTAAAAAAATAATTATTTCAAAAATAATAAACTAAAACTTCTATATTTATAGAAAAATTAAAATATCGACCTGGATTACACACACAGATAGAAAGACTCAAACTCGTCACCTCTTGGTGAGATACAAGAATTCTGGTCAATTGAGAGCTAGCACAAATTTAGTGACTCTTCACATTAAACACTGGGAAAATGGTGTAGGTAGAGCAGTTGGAGTTTGCTCTTAATTTTTTTTTTTTTTTGTGCGGTGAAAGTTGGCTGTTACAGTAATTTTTGCTCTTGAATTTTAGACGATTGCTTTTTCTTTTTGGGCAGCATTTGATTGATTGCTGTGGAGAGCATGTATCATTCACTTGACTTTCAGCTACTTTCTCGCGCCGTGTCATTTTACAGAATTGATTGAAATTGAATGGAAGGTGCCAAAAAGTTGGTGACACAGGTTAAAAGAGTACTAACAATTAACAAATCCCAGAGAGAGATCCTTCCTAGAACCATCCTGTGCTCACATGTTCACATGTGTTGATTTGACCCACGTACGTGGTTTAAAAATTAACCACTCTTCTATACTACTCCATATCTTTGTATGAAGCCCAGTGTGGTATTGGGGCATGGATGACTTGTAAATCTCAACAAGTAGATTAAAAATGGGTGAATCAAGAAAGATCGAGATAGAGATTGAATTCTGGATTGTTTTATCCTAGAGGCGGCGTGGCTATCACTGTTTGCGCAGAGAGTACGGAGCTGCGAAACATCTTAAAGAGAGCGTCCTAATCCGCAACTTGATCAACCCAAACACCAGATAATCCGATTTTGGATATTTTATAATTCGACCGACAAATTGTGTGGTGAACTGCTCCATATTCTCTGTCCTCATTAATTGTTTCCAACAACATCCAGAAGCACAGGTTGGATAGCCACTGCCACAGGCTCCCCCAAAGCTTGCTTAAAGTTTTAATGGGGGTGGTTGAGATGATAATTTGGAATTTATGATGACACCACTTGGTGATGCATGGGGGTTGACATAAGCCATGACATAATCCCATTGCTTACGTCTTTGTATGGGCTATAGACTATAGTGTACGATTTCCATGACATACCACGTGATTACAGTTTTCTGCGTTTACCAGCGAAGACCTATGAAACGGCATGGCAAACAATAATTGCAGATTCTCACCTCTAATACACTTTAGAAATTTCATACAAATACAAATGATTGGAACCGTTTAATTTTTTCAAAATATTTTTTTAAACATCTCTATAAAAATCAATTCCATCGATAAATGGTTGATCGATTCTATGTCCGAACCATTTACCAATATCCGATACATCTAATTTTTTACAGAAATGCTTACAAAATTGTTTAAATTAACTAAGACCCCATTCGCTTTGTTATTTTGGATTTGAATTTGTAGGTAATTAGTGCACAGAGAAATAGAGTAATGATTAAAAATAGGGTAATATTAGAGGGAAATATAGAAAAAAATGAAAGTAATGGTTAAAGAAAATAAGATAATTATTAAAATCCAAAACCTAAAGCCCATAAACAAACGGGGTCTAAATGACTGTAAGTGGGCCCCATTGAAGGCAAGGTACGCTTCATGTACATCAAATGGTGTACCCATAGCAGGGCTCACTCAAGTAACCAATGCCCACACGATAGGTTTGTACCATCATCTATTCTACAAAGCTATGTCGTGGATCGAATATGTCTAGTGTTGAACCCGTTCAATACATGGAAAATGGAAAAAAAAAATCAACATGAACTCTCTTTTTTTGTTATCCCGTAGATCTAACGAATGTAACGTTAGACATATTTGTGCATGTATCCCGTTTTCTCTCACTATTTTATTAAAATTTGATTTGCACACTTATCGCATGTGCCCCGATTTATAGTTAGGATTAAGCCAATTTATCAAACGGCAACAAAAGAACATTCTCATCAGTCCTCACCTAATCAAAGATTAGGCGCGCTGCATTCTATTTTGCCTATTCCTGAGGGTTTTTTACCAGTCAAATACCTTGGCGTTCCATTGATTTCTACTCGGTTGAGAGCTTCTGTAGAGACCCGTATTTTCGAAAAGAAAAAAAAACGTTTAAAGGTTTTATTAATGTTGGAATATCGAATAAATGTGAAATTTGTTGAATTTATTTGATTTGGGGTCAATGTGATAGAATTTGGAAGTTTAGGATGCAATTGTAATTGATGTGTGTTGTAGTATAAATTGGTGAGAGTGAGTGGTAGAGAATTATTTTTCTCCCACTCACGTCTCTCTTTCGGCCCTCTCTCCCTCCGCCCGACTCTCTCCCTCTCTCATTCTCTCTCTCGAAATCACGTCTCTAAACTCGAAACCCATGAAAATTACCCTTCACTCCACCCTCCGCACGCGATCTTGAGCTCATATTTCGTTTGGTTTAGCTCGGAGAGGAGTATTCGGTTGATTCAAAGTTTTCGGAGCTAGGGCTCGCTTGACTAAGCTTGGATTTCGTTCATTGACTTCGAGGTAGGGATTTCTCACTTCTATTATATGTTTATGTGTTGATTTGGTGCTTAAATCGTGCCTTAGATCATTGGTTTTGTTGTTGAAATTGTTCTGGTGAAATCAGAAAGTCGTGGACTGAAAACCCAAGTCCTACCGGTAGGAGTTTTGGCCCTACCGGTAGAAAAGCTGTCCAGAAATGTCATTTTCGTGAAAAAGTGGTCTCCTACCGGTAGGAAAATGTGTCCTACCGGTAGGAAATGGAAAATCAGCATTTTGGGTAAAACTTCGGAAGGGTATAACTTTTTCATCCGAACTCCGTTTTGGGCAAATTTTATATCGAAATTCATGTGCCGGAAGTCTTCTTTCCAATGGTGGTGGTCTCATCTCCTAATTCTTAACCAATAAGATTTGATAGCCAAAATAAGATAGATATGTTCGTAGATGTTGGAAAATCCTTTTCCTTAGAATCGTTTGGGCGAGACATGGATGTTCTTAGGTTCTCCTACGTACTTAATTGAGTGGTTTGACGAGGCTAGTGGTATACTAGGCCTTGAGGTGGTCGTTGGGTTCTGTATGAGTCTTGTGACACCGAAACGAGGGTTTAGAGAACATAAGAAATATAGGTGGGCGAAGGTTGTATGTGTTGACATGTAATGTGAGAAACAAACACATAGAACACTCCTTTGAGTTAAGCAACGCTAGGCATGGGTATGTGAGAGACATTTTCCTTATGTTTGAATTGTGATACGTCATTTGCATAAATTGTAGGGTTTTATGAGTCGTAAGGTGAAACTATATGAGCCATTGCAAGAGAATACCCTTTGATATGTGAATGCTTATATGAAGAATGAGTGGTGTGATTATTATGAGTTGAATGAAATCGGATGATTCCTATTACTATTACAGCTATTACCTCTTGTGAATAAGTCTTCGTTGTGAAACCATTATATGTGATTGAGATGAACGGTTGAATTGTGAGATGTATTGGAGGAATTGTGGTATGGTGATCTATACTATGTGATGTGATTTAGTACCTTTAGTGAGGAAGGCATTTGAAAGGAGTAGCGGGGCTCCATAAACAGCCCGGACAGAGCACTTGCTTATGATGTGTGATGTGGGATTGCAACAGTGATGTATGTGAGTAAACGTAAGGGTTTATTTGATGAATGTACGAGAGAAATGATTGGTTGTCGAAACAACACTATAGAGTCACGTATCAACAGGTCCTTTTCTTTGAACGGGTGACGTTATGACTAAAGTGAAGTCGAAGAGCGGATAAAGTATTCGGAATAGGGTGTTGTGGTTAGCTTAGAGCCTTGGTGTGTAGTCATGGTACTTCATTAAGGTCATCGACGTTGGGAAAACTACTGGTTGTGTTTTGTTTCTTTCCATTGAGATGTCGTACCTTGCTTCTGTTATTCACTCTTACTTTTGTTATTCATCCTACCTGTCATCCCATTTGCATATAATGATTGTGTAGATTTCTCTACTGGGCTAGTGTAGCTCAACCTATCATTTTTCAGGTGTGAACCCGGAGCAGTAGAACGGAGTGAAGTGCATGCATTCAAGTGCATATTTTCGAAAGAAGTGGCGAAGGAGACTCATGAACTTTTGATAAAATATATTTTGGGAATGTAATAGAACCTTAACTCTATTTCTTTTATGATGTAATATCTTCAAACTGTTGGAGTTGAATCTGTAATTTTAATGATCAAGACATGGTGAACTCTTTTGGGATATTATGTAAGATAATGTGAGGACTTTTATTTATGAAAAGCCATCTTTATTTATGTTGAAAATCGAGGGCGTGACAGCTTCAGATTGTGATCAATTAAAGAATAGAATTCTTTCCAGAGTTCAATCATGGTCTAATAAGTCTTTGTCTTATGGTGGAAGGGCTCGGTTGGGTCCGTTCTCTTTAGGATACAAGTCTATTGGGCTTCTATCTTTATCATTCCTCAACAGGTTACTAAGGAGATTGAGAAGATTCTTTGGGCTTTCCTTTGGTCTGGGGCAAATCTAAAAAGTGTGGGGGCTAAGGTCTCATGGAAGAATGTCTGTGTTCCAAGGGATGAAGGTGGTCTTGGTTTCAGATTAATGAAGGACTGGAATGGTGCTTCAATGACTAGACATTTGTGGGCAGTTTGTAATAAGAGCGATACTTTATGGGTTAAATGGATTCACATGTACATTCTCAAAGATAGGAGTATATGGGGCTTGAGAGTTCCTCCTAATGCTTCTTGGACTGTTAGGAAACTCTTTAAGCTAAGGGATAAAGTTCAGCCTTGGATTTCATACCAAGTTGGAAATGGTAAAGACACCTTTTTATGGATGGACAACTGGCACCCCTTGGGACTTCTATACCAGAAATTTGGGGAACAGTTAGTGCATAATTGTGGGAGATCTCTCTCTTTAAAAGTTTGTTCCATTATTCAAAGGGATAGCTGGTGTTGGCCTCGGCAGCGAAATCCTATCATCATGGAAATAATGAGTGCTACACCTGCTCATTTTGTTCCTAACCCCAACTCTGCTGATTATGTCTTTTGGAACCTCTCTCTAAGCGGTGTTTATACAGCTTGCTCGGCTTGGCAAGCCTTTAGGGAGTCTAATCCTCCTTTTCCATGGCATAACGTGATTTGGTTCAAGCGTCACACTCCAAGGTGGGCCTTTATTCTGTGGTTATCTGCGTTGGGACGATTATCTATCAAAGATCGCCTCATCTTGTGGGGTATGCAAGTTGATCCTACATGCACCCTTTGTCTTTGTGAACCTGAATCCCACTCCCATCTCTTTTTTCCATGCCGTTATGCTCAGCAGGTTTGGTCCTACATCTTGGCACAAAATGGAGTTAATAATGATCCAATAGATTTGCCTGGGGTTTTATCTTGGATGCAGCAACATAGCAGTGGCAGTTCCATGATCAGAAGGTCTCAATTGGAGCAATTCCCTTTATTGCCTTGTCACCTACTTTCCAACTTCTACGCAGAATCTTCTGCTTGCAAGTTCAATATCTAGAAAATGCAAATATATATAAAAACAAGTATATATGCAGATCAATGTTGGTGTGTCCAAAGTTCCTTTAACGGCCAGGATACAAGAAAAACAATCCTATGAACTTGTTACTCAAATCGTACGGGAAGCTGTCCAACTCCTTTACTTAATATATTGAACGGAAAAGGTAATGAATTTTTATAAGAATTCATGAAGCCAATCATCAAACTGAAATGTAATTGCCCTCTAATGTCTAATGCAAAAAAAAAAAAAAAAAATTAATCAGGACACCCAAAACTGTAGACCGAGCATGATTTTTTATTTTTATTTTTGTCTTCTAGACATAATTTTAGACATCTAAACAACTATTATGACATGAAAAGTAAAAATGTATTAAGGTGGAACACAGAAACCTGTTAACGCAATGTGATGAGCCCAACCACTCTTTTATACTACTCTATATTGTTCTACGATACCCAGTGTGGTATTATAGGGTATGAATGACTCGTAAATCTTAGCTACTAGATTGAAAATGGGTGAATCAAGGAAGGTCAAGACAAAGAGGCTGAATAAAGAATTATTTTATCCCGGAAGCGGTGGGGCTATCCAAGGATAGAATCAGAATTTTACCCTAGTAATGACGAAATGTATATTAAGAAAATCTAGTGGTAGCGAGACTATATAAATTGGGTATATTTTTTTTTTACATAATATAATTCCATTTTCTAAAATTCTTGTCATGGCGGTCGCCACCACTAGACCCCCTCTAATTCCATTATTGTGGCTATCACTGCTTGCGCAGAAAGTGCGGAGCCGCGAAACGTCTTAAAGAAAGCGACCCAATTCGAAACTCAATCCAAACATCAGCTAATCCGATTTTGGATATTCTGTTCTACTAAACAGATTGTAAGGTAAACGGCTTCATATTCTCTGTCCTCATTAACTGTTTCCAACTACCATCCATAAACATAGGGAAAATCACGGGACAGTGGTGTGCAGTGGAATTAATGACCACTTGATGGTACCGAGTTCTCATTAACTGTTTCCAACTACCACCCATAAAAAACATAGGGAAAATCACGGGACAGTGGTGTGCAGTGGAATTAATGACCACTTGATGGTACCGAGTTCTGAAAATGCAGGAGCCATGGTATGCCCAAGAATATTGACCAAAGCATGGTAAGGCTTTGCAAGCTTATGATTTTACCCCTTTTTTTAACAGCCAACAACTTTATTATTCTCTCTCTTCCTCCCCAGTCATGCTACTTGCACATACACTTTTACACATATCTTGCACATATATTTTTATGGGGCCCACCTCAGGTCCCATCAATATGATTCGAACTGTTCATTATTTTTAAAATTATTTTTTAAGAGTTCCTGTAAAAAATCAATTCAATAGGATATCAGTAAGGGTTTTTTCAAAAATCATAAGGTGAAACAGTCTGATTCGCACTGCAATTTCTGAAAAAGCCCTTACCTATATCCTATTAAGTTGATTTTTTACAGAAACCCTTAAAACATTATTTCAAAAATAATGAGCGGTTCGGATCATATTGATGAGACCCGAGGTGAGCCCCATAAAAGTGTATATGCAAGATATGTCTATAAATGTATGTGTCCTTGGCATTTTTGCTTCCTTTACTACCTTGTACGTCTTTCTCCTCTTTTAACAGAAAGTCTAAGGTCACCACATATGTCCACCCTACGCATGTGGAGTCCATTCTGAGTCCCACAAAAATACAAAAAAAATATCTATGAATTTAAAAATAATTTCTTATGGGGCCTCGAATTTAAAAATATCCATTCCCACACGATTTTTGAAGAGTTTATGTTGTACAGTCGATACCCCGATATTTGGGTTGCCCAAACTCAACTCCATGCTTTGTTGCCCACCTACTATTAAGTCATATAAAATAAAATAAAAATACAAGTACAAAAATAACATCAAATTTTCAATGTTCCTTTAGCTTGAATAACATCAAAAAAATCAACATCGTAATATAACTCCAGTTAGAGTACTTTATAATTAGAACGATCCGGTTCGAAGAAAATAACTTTTCCTTGCATTTTTTGAAGCATATTTGTCAATTCAGTTGTCGTACTCTACTTATCCAAGAGCTCGGGGCTTGTTCTGCTAATTTTTGATTATTTGGCTTTTTGGACTTTTTAGTTGATATATCATATATGTGACGAGAATAGCTCATCTCAAAAAGCGTAAAAAGTTTAAAAGCCCCAAATCTCCAAAAATGCTTTTAGTGAAACGGCGTCTCAATTTCAATTGAGATCATATATAGCCAAACTAATTAACCTCTCTTTCAAAATGGTTGTTCAAAGGTAAAAACAAAAATTGTGTTAATTAATTTAACTTTTTCTTTAATCAAATGTAAGAATAAATAAAAAAATTCAACATAGTAATTTAATAATATTATTTTCCTATTATTGTGGATGTAAGAATAAATAAATAATATTCAACATAGTAATTTAGTAATATTATTTTCCTATTATTGTGGGGATCTGGGGGAGGAAAACCAAAAAAAAAAAAAGGGGTACAAAAGGAAAGAAGTGATCCCAGATTCGAAGTTCGCTCGCCTAGAGCCTTTATAGCATGTAGTGGCCGCTCCACCAACCATTAGTTTCCACTGGTTATGGGAAACTTTTTTATATTTTTACCTAATTTAAATTTTTATTTTTTTTGGTTGCCCCAGCCCTGGGTTCCAAGCCCGAGGGCTGTCCAAACCCGAGAGCTTGCAAGGCTTACCCCGGGGCCGGCCCTGGATATCAGTAAGTATTTTTTTTGAATTTACAAAGTCGAAGTTGAGCAGTCAAACAGTTTTCCTCTACGAATTTAGAAAAAATATTTACCGATATCCGTTGGAACTGTTTTTTTTACAAGGCCCCATAAGAAATTATTTTTAAATTTATGGATATTCTTTTATATTTTTGTGGAATTCAAAATGGACCCATATGCGTGTGGTGGACATATACGGTGAATGTAGACTTTCTGTTAAAAGATGAGAGAGACGTACAAGGTAGTAAAAGTGGAGAGAGAATAATAAAGTTGGTGGCTATTAAAGAAAGGGGTAAAATCGTGAGCTTGCAAAGCCTTACCGTGCTTTGGTCAATATTCTTGGGCATGCCATGGCTCCTGTGATTTTATGTGATGACATCGCTCGGTGATGCATGGGGGTTGAAGCCATGACATAAGCCCATTGCTTACGTCTTTGTACGGGCTATAATAGTAATAGTACGATCTTCAGACAAAAAAAAAAAACAAGGCAAATGATTTTGGCACTCTAATTTTTAAGAATAGCACTTTAAAATTTGTCTTTTAGTTTAAAAATTATACATAGCAAATACATTATAAGATAAATTTTGAAATGCTATTATCAAAAATTGAAATGCCAAAATCATTTTCCAAAAACAAAACAATAATGATTACAACTGTCCATGTGTATGAGTCGCATGACTGGGTTTACCAAAGGAGGAGTGATAGAGATAAAGAAAATTGGCAAAGAAAAAATCTTTAAAGTGTACATGTACACTTTAAAACCCTTAAAATGCAATGCATTTGAACTGTTCATATACACTTTAAGAAGTTTTTCTTTGCGCTTAGCATTTCTCTTACCAGAGAAGGATCTACTATGAAACAGCTGGCATTGGCAAATAATAATTGCAGATTCTCATCTCCAAGTTGATCGAGCACATATGTGTGAAAGTGTGCACCACAAGAATACTGGATAGTACTGTCAATTCCATGAAGAAAAAGACCAAATTTGTGAATTTTTTCATTGTCTCTAAGCTTGCGTTCTTTTAAACTTAATTTAATTTCAACTTAAAATAAGTTGGTTTGTGATTATTTAATTGTTTTTATAATTTTGTTAATTTTGTATCAAATTTTTATAGATTATTGATTCGTCTCAACATGATGAATTGGAAAAGTAAAAAAAAAATTGTATTTTAACCCAAATATTTTGGAAAATAACTACTTATTTCTCAAAATATTTCAACTTTTTCACTTTTTAACAAATAATTTAACTTTTTTCACTTTTTTTTGTTAAAAAGTGGATATTTTTCAAAATACTTGGGTAAAAGTACAATTTTTTATTTTTTCGATTCCACCCATCAAGACGAATCACTAATCTATAAAAGTTTGAAGCAAAATTAATAAATGCGAAAATAAATTAAATAGTAACAAACCAACTCATTTTAAGTTAAGTGCAAAAGAACACAGCCTTAATATGGAGTTTTTAATGATGGATCAATGTAAAAAGTTTGACTTATTATCCCACTTGTTTTAAAACTTTAATAAAACTATGGATACATCACTTGGTGTACACCAAAAATATACACCGCCATCTATGAAATTCACTTAGGAATTTCATAAAAATGATTGGAGCCGCTTAAAATTTTCACAATATTTTTTTAATCAACCATGTAAAAACAAGCTCCGTCGGATATCGATACGCTTGGTGTGCATCAAATGGCATACTCATAGCAAGGCTCACTCAAGTAACCAATGCCCACACAATAGGTTTGTACCTGCATATATTCTACAAAGCAATGTCGTGGATCGAATATGTCTAGCGTTGAACTTATTCGATGCACGGAGAATGAAAAAAATCAACATGAACTCTTTTTTCTGTCATCTTGTGGATCTAACGAGTGTACGCTAGACATATTCATGCTTGTATCCATTTTCTCTCACTATTTTATAAAAATTTGACTTCGACACATATTATCTGTGCCCCGCCTATAGTTAGGATTAAGCCAATTTATCAAACGGTAACAAAACAACATCCCCAGTTCTCACCTAACCAAAGTACGGAAATTAAATGCTCCTTTAAAAATAAAATAAAATAAACAGATAGCTTTTCCGTTAAAACCTAGTGTAAAACCAGAGCCACCAAAGGGTGAGTATGAGACCTATATGTGAAGATTCTCAGAAAACCTATAGGGACCGATGGGTCCGGCACCGAAATCGTACCGACAATTGCACCAGGCCGTCTTTGGCCACCGGATGGCTAATTTGAGTCATCCAAAAATTCTTTAAAAAAAAAATTCAAGAGGGCCTATGCGGGAATTAACAACATTTGATATGTGTAGAGTGCTTGATCCAAACACCCTATTTTTCGTGTATATATGAAAAACTGGGATGTTTCGATCGAGCACCTATGCACGTCAGATGTCGTTGATTCCCACATGGGCCCACTAGGTGTTTTTTAGAAAAATTTTGGACTACTCGGATCAGCCGTCTGGTGGCCAGAGACGGCCCGAAGCAACCGTCAGTATGATTTCGATACTGGATCCGTCGGTCCCTATAGCAGCACTCGTGAAGATTACACAGATTCTACAAAGCAAAGGTAAATTAGCATAGATAAGGTACAAACCTATTCATTACACGTTCGGCAGACTTCTTCACAAAAATGGTCTCTCTCTCTGAGCTCTCAATCTCTTTCTTATGTTGTGACCGGTCATCTTTTTCTGTGAAACTAACCATTGGTAAAGATGAAGGGACGGAGGCCCTCTCTTTGAGCTCTCTCTTACTCATGTCATGACCGGTCATTCTTTTCTGTGAAACTAACCATTTGCAAAGATGAAGGGACGGAGCAGTTGAAGGGGCAAAAGGGTGTATTCAAACGTGAGAATGGCAGTTGGTAATGCGATTTGACTCTTTCGCCCCTACAGTGTTTACCTGCTGGAGTTGAATGCTTTGTAAAAATTAATTTTTAATTGGGGAGTTTCGGTATTAGAGGAAGTCCATACAACCTCATTTGATGGTTGATACCAAAAGTTGCTTTCTCTTTACATATCAAAATAGATATTGACTTCCGTCGATAAAAAATAAGCAGCAATAAAATGAATCTTGTTGATTGCCAATTTTTTTGTTTGTTAATGTGCAGAGATTCGTTTGTAAGCTCTTCATTGAATTTTTTCCTAACTATTTTCTGTGCTCTCACCACACGTTCGAGATAATATTCCAATTTCTTTTCATTGGGATTGAGAAATTGACATGGTCGGGAATGCGTAGTTCGTACAACCATCTATGACAATTTGTTTTGGATTATTTAAAGTATTTGAAATTTGTCGTTATGTCGCAATTATTGAGCCTAATGACTTGGGAGTTTAAAAGTAAGTGAGACTTATCATTAGTTTCAGAACTTCACATTTTTCTCATTATATATATAAGGGTAGTATCTAATTTCTAATGTTTTAGGGAACTTAATTAAATATGAACAAAAGTCTATTTAAAAGGATGAATGAGCATCGTCTCATTATGTGAATTACAACAGTCAAATTTATTTAAGGGAGGATGCTCGCACTCGCTGTCACCAAACACCTTGATGAGGTCGACGTTGGCGCTAGGAGTTAGGATGAGTCTGTCGTGTTCAGTGGTCTGGTCTTGTGTTAGTTTGGTTTGATTTGGGCTTTGAACCCAAAATTCCTAAAATACTAGGGAAAATGGTGGCCCAAAATATGTTTTGATAATTAATACCCGCCAAAGACATTTTTAGCATTAACAAATGCTTTCAGCATGTCCTTAACGAGTATTAATTATCAAAATACGTCCTTGGCCGTCATTTTCCCAAAATACTAATTTTTGTTGTTGGTTGGGCCTAGGCATGTTGGGCACAAAATTGGATTGTTGTTAGGATTGGGCTGCCTAGGTTGGGCCTGTAAACCCAATTGCATTGTACGGCAATCAGTTAGATGCAAGAAAACTTCACATGGTTATCCTACAAGCAACAACTGAAATTGACCACTCATGTAGACCACTCTTATTCGATTTCCATCTACATTTCCACTTGTAAATAGCATGTTATATGGTGAAGTTAGATGTCATGGATGAAACTTATGTGGGTGCTTGATTAGAGTATTACTATTTGATTTATCCAATTTTTAAGTTCTTTTTGTACTTCCTTAGAAGTTAAGAAGGTCCCGATTACAAGGATGTAGTGTATAATTTGAGCAGTCAATTCTAGAACCAATGATCCAAATTTCAAAAGGTTTCCTACAATTGGACGATACGTTTAGCATATGTAGACCATTGAAAATGCTTTGAGACACATCTCTTAGTGCACGTAACCTTACACTACAAGTTCTACGGTTCCGAAACATTACTATCTTGACTGATATGATAATGTATTTCCTATTGATCTTATTTTATTTTTAAGGACAAACAAAATACAAATAATATAATGATGTAAGCACAGATACAACTTACATGGCCCTGTATGCCTAATAAAGAGAAAAATCAAAACATCTAAAAAACAAATCTAGCAATAAAAGGAATTTTTTCGGAACTTCGTCGCTGAAGCCGCCAGATTGCTAGAACTTCGCCGAAAACTTGTCAAAGAACCACTAGTCTCCTTGATGAGAAACCACCTACAACAATATCGCGAACGAAACTTTTGTGGAAGTAGTGAGCCTAAAAATCTATGAAGGATACACAAGGGAAAGCATGTTCTCCTTCAAAGTGGGAGAAAAGCTCTCAAACCTTGTCCCTATGCATAAAGTAGGAGTGTTTTCGGAGCTTGCCGAAAAAGTCAAGAAAGAACACCGGAGGAGTGCTGGAAATCTTAAGAGAGAAAATCTCTCAAGCTCCCAGTATCAATCTTATTTCTATTTTGGGTGATTCTGCATCAACCCAAACCAGACTCGGTCCTGGGCAGAAGCCCACCAGGCAACCTTCCTGGGCCTCTAGCTTTTGAGCCGATAATAGCAATCCAATATCAAAAGACAATAGTTAATATTATAATGCTAAACACACAACAAAAATGCATAGATTTGTTGTGGGGCCCATTACGGGTCCTACACAAAAAATTCGATTTGTTTATTAAATGTAAAATATTTTTTCAAGGACCTCTACAAAAAATCAGCTCAATCCTATACTTATAGGTGGTCGATTTAATCATCTAACTTTTTATTCGGATTTTAGGACAATGAAAAGTTAGATGATTGAATCGAGCACCTATAGGTATCAGATTGATCTGATTTTTTGATGGAGTCCTTGAAAAAATATTTTACATTTAATGAACGGCTCGAAACGTTTTTGTGGAACCAAAAGTGGATCCCACACGCAAATCTGTGGGTGATCTGTGTGGGAGAAGTCTGTGTGAACAGACTTACTGTACACAATATTATTTATGTCAATAATACTTTATATAGAATAGAGTAGCTCAACTGTAAGAATAGAACCTTCCAGGGTTCTAGCTACAAGGTTACGTGTTTGACTTTTAATACCTACTCCCCCTCCCAAATTTTTAGTCCTATACGATTTTACGTATAATTTTTAATTGTTTATATCTCTCAACGTATGTTGTTTTTTATGTTTTTGAAAACATTGTTTTATAGAAATAATTGAAATCTATCAAACAATATCTATATTACATATTTTAAATAATATACGTGGAGAGATATGGCCCATTGAAAATTATACGTAAAACCGTAAATGGCCAAAAATTTGAGACGGAGGGAGTACTTTTTAACGTGAAAGTATTTTGAACTTCTTGAAAAAATGGTATTGATTGATAGAGGTCAGATTCGAACTTTTCGACATAAAAAACCTAGAAGGGTTATATGAGCTCGGCTCCCCACCACAAGCCTATCTTGTGTGTTACAGACTAAAATCTCATTGTAGGACGCATTGGACCATGGCTAGTGGCTACCCCATCCAACTATTAGGTCTTGATCCTATTTACATAAGCACCCACAATTTTCCGTAAAGAGTAGCAATTGGGACAATAATAGAATTGAATCACAATTAAATTGTTTGGAAATTAAGGAGATTCTGGCACGGTCGAAAAGTGGGAAATCAAACATTGGAAAGCCTAGCTAATCAATCCTATAGTCTTTTTTTTTTTGAATAAGAAGAAATTATTCACATTCAATAAAGTTCAACGGCACTCACAAAGGATTCTATCCAGAATACAATGACAAAAATCCAGGACGACGGCAATCAAAATAATGGATAAACAACAAAAGCAATAAAGTAAAAGAGCTATCTCCTTCATCTATACATCAGCCTCACTTAGTCTAACATATGCCATCTCAGTGAGGGAAAGGGGAGGAGTCGCTCTTCCATCTCTCGCACGTAGGAGATTGCTTACAATTGGCAAACCACCAAGCAAACTCTGCGGGTTGAATCCCATAATCCTTCTGATGGCCTTTGTTTTACTCCTTTTCTCTTTCACAAAAAATGTTACCGAGTTAAATGTGTGATTCAGTAGGAGAATTGACATCAACCCCGACCACACTATAACTCCAATCTTGATGGTATAACCGAGTGATCGATGGTCCCTTTTAGGAGTAACCACAAAGGTTGCAAACGCATATGTGGTTGCAATTGCTGTAATTGCCAACCACATGGTCACCATAAGGAACCACACTGCAGCCTTCTTCTTGAAACCTAATCCACTGATGAGCAACAAAATCGTGCTCAAGGATGCGACGAATCCGATTGTGTTAAACCAAAGGAAGTACGGATAGGAGCTTTTGTGCACATAAGCCATTATGGATTCCCCGGCTTTATGTGCATTATTCCCGACTTTCTGCACACTATCGTCTGGCCAGACGCCACCAGGAGGGCTCACCCCAGCTTGGAATGCCATTGACGCAATAAGTGATGCCACGATCATTAAAGAAGCTCTTTTCTTTGTAAGCCAATCGTCACCGACGAGATCCTTCGCCTGTTCGGCATTGGCTTGTCGAAGTAAGTCTTCGATATGATCCACTTCTTTCTGATCTTTCTGATCATCTGATCCAAGGAACAAAAGGTCCATTGCTGTGTGTCCACTTGCATTTGTCGCATTCACATCTATTATTCTCTTCTGATCTAGGACAAGACTTGTGATCTAAAATATTTACATTAATTGCATCTCGTGGTTAGATATGAGAAATGAAAGAACTTGTTTTCCAGGTGGTGTTTCCGCTGATTTTGTCCCCATTCAAATTTCTTTTGACATTTGTTAATTTTGTACCAAACATTTATGTATTATTAGTTCGTCTCGACAAAAAGAACTGGAAAAGTACTAAAAACAATTTTACACAAGCATTTTTTGAAATATCCAAGAAAAATAAAAAAGCATAATTTTTGAATGTTTAAATTCCTCTCGCCAAGACGAAACAATAACACATAAAAATTTGGAGCAAAATTAACAAACGTGAAAAAGTTATGAATATGGACAAAATAAAAAAAGTTAGTGGAAATGCCCCCTCAGTGATGATTTCCTCCCGAGAAAAAACCTACATACATAAAATATATAAAAGAGTGCAATTTTGTTCACCCACCAATATGTGAGTGAACAGATGACATAGGCAATTATTTCTTGCATAGAGCTAGGGAGGCACCACTTCGGTCATCAAATTCGTTTGCATTTTTAGGACTTGCTTATTTAGGCAATTATACTACAAAAAAACCAGATCAATCCCATATAAAGAGGAACTAGATCCAAAAAAAAAAAATTTGAACCAAAACATTTTTTATTTTTTTTTGTTATCAAGCATTTACTGATATGGGGTTGAACAGTTTTTATTTATATATATATATATTTCTTTTGGACAACGGCTAAACAGCCAAGCTCTACAAAATATATGGTTTTGACTACTGAAGTGATATTTAATATGAACTCAAGATATAGCAAGTATATTCACCCATTTTAGGTGGGCAACAAAACAAAATTGCAGTATGCAATTAAGAGAACAAGGACATACCTGGAAATGTTTATACAAAATAGCTAGATGCAAAATGGTGTTTCCATCACTATCCTTAGCGTTGACAAAATCCCGATCTTGTATCATCGCCAACAGTTTCCTCAAGTTCTCCAACTGGTTGTGCTTAACACACAAGTGCAAGATCGTCTCGTTTTGATCCACCCTGACTCGAGCCGCTTGTGGGCTGGCTTGAACCAACTCTTCCAAGGCACTGGTCTTGCCTTCTATGGCGGCCACATGGACGGGGTTCTTACCATCTCGATCGCGAACCAGACACATCCTGGGGTTGGCCTTCAATAATACCTTCACAATTTGGTGGTGCCCCTTGGCCGATGCCAAGTGAAGGGCAGACCGTAGTTGCGAATCTAAGACTTCTGTGAGTGTCAACGTGAGCTCCGGTTTGAGAATCAGTAGTGCTTTTACAAAGTCTGTTTGCTCGCTTAATGTAGCCACGTGGAGAGGGCTTGCGGCGCCATTGAAACATCCGGCCACAACTTTGTGTAGAATCAGTGGATCTTCTCGGATTATGGCGCGCAGCGAAGCAATGTTCCCTGTAATTGCAGCTTCACAAAGGTTGTGCTCCATTTGGTTGCTCTTTTCAGTCGAGCTAGTTATTTGGGTGTGTACTTCAGTGTACAAGTGTGCGGAACCAGACACACCTATTTATAGGAGCATTTTGCATATTGGTGGTGTATGTAAGGATGGGATGATATGGGATGGGCGTATTGTGAAACTTGTAAAGAGCCCAGCTGGATGGTTCTAAGAAGGATCTCTCTCATGGTTCTAGGAAGGATCTCTCTCTCTCTCTCTCTCTCTCTCTCTCTCTCTCTCTCTGGGGTTGTTTCATCATCATCATCCATTCAATTTCCGTTCTCTGACAAGAAAAATGACACCGCGTAAACGAAAGTTGAGATGGAAATCGATCAGTTGTGGGTAAATGTAATAGGGTTGGTATGGGGAAGACGCGTTTTCAGTTTTAATTCTGAATCCCCGTTCTAGAATGAAATTCACGCACCTTCTTTCTTATCTTTTGTTCCACGGTAAGAGGTGTCCGCACTGCGGGCTGGTTCACATGCACTTCAATTATTTCTTTCTCCAGTTCAATCAAAGACAAGTCATGCATATCGAAATTAAAGAATTCACAAAACAATCTCAAACTGTCGGAATTGACAGTTCATTCAGGGAAGTGCTACAATACACACCCCTTATTTGGGTGTGTATCATATGCACCCTCATTGAAACACACTAAAATGTTATGATTTTCAAAAATGTTATGAATCTATTACTAAAAAGTTACAAATCATATTGATGAAAAGTTATAAATTTTTAGTATAAAAATTACGATATGAAATAAAATGTTATGAATGACTTGTCCTACAAGTAATTTTTCACGAAGTGGCACAATATAAATCACACAATAAATGCATATGATACACATTTTAAAGAGATGTGTATTGAAGACTTTCCCGTTCATTTATGTTGTCATTTAAACTGTGCTTGGAGGTATAATTTCCCCGACCTTTCTTGCAGCTTTCGACAAAGTTCCTTGTCTTTTTTGATCTTGGGAAGAGCAATTGTTCTTTTCCCACCTTCCTTTCGTGGAAATAAAACATTAATTGAAATTATTTTTTCTTGTTTTACGTCTTCATAATTTAATTTAGGGAAAAAATTATTTTATTGTTTCTTGTTTTAATTTAAGGTCGATGGATGCAGCAGGAAAATAGTTCTTTGCGTTCGATTCATCTCTTCAAAACGAATCAATAATACATAAAAAAGTATTAACGATTAACTTGGATTGAAACACATTTATATTGGAACATATAAATATTGTGACATTGAATCTAAACCCATTTAGCTTAATGTAAATGTGTTTCATAATCATACCAAACGACATCCAATTAACTTGGATTTCATTGAGGTTATAGCTTTCGATGAGATCTTAAATATTAACGATTCAGATCACTAAACTGAGGCCGAAAAAGATCCCAAAAAGGCTGAACTAAACTGGTCCTGTCTATTTGCATGACTCGAGAAGATCTCATGCCTTCCGAAAAAATTAATGAGGAAAGTAGAGAATCTTTTACTACAAATTGTTTACTAATAATTGCAGTCCAAAAGCATAGATCTAAGCTATAAATTAACCTCATTTTCAAAAAAAAAGCTATAAATTAACCTTTGAATTTCCTCAAAGCGTGTCAACATAGGAGTAGTGTTCTTTCTAGATAATGTGAAAACGTGACTTCTTTATCCGCTAGTTTTAATTGGTATTGGAGCTGGAGTGTTTGACTGGCCATTTGATGGTACCTTAAGGTGAACAGCCATCCAAATTAAACCACCTGGCCTCCTCAATTTTTCATCTCCCCCATTACTTCCTTAATTACCTTGGTTACCCAGAATTAACCTCGCAATTTGAATCCAGTTTACCAATACCACAAATTACTCAAAATAATACTAGTACTAAATAGTACGAGTAACTAGTTTCATACGCTGGATGTTGTAGTGCGTGCTGCAATACTACAGCGGTGTAGTGCTTCTCACTACGTAGTTTTGGCTCCTTCAATTTTTTTTTTCTAGTTTAATGAGCACTATTATTGGATTGGCCTTACTTTATTAGAGGAATATCTTTTTGCTCTTATTCATTTTTTTTCTATTCTTTTTTATCAGCAAAAAAGGCTCTCTTATTATTAATAGTAATTATGATACAAAAAGAAAACATTGTAGTAGTACACCGGGAGCGTAAAACAAAGAGGACAAGTTCAACCAAAAGGGAGTTGATGAAGCGGTTTTTGGTCACCTCCGGAGGAGGGGTACCTCAACCGTCCATCTGATCCTCCAACGGATGAAGCGGTTTTGGCGTGGCCCGATTAACGACCTGCAATACAAAACAGAAAAGCTATGGGCACCGGCGTGGCTGTCACCATCGCCCCTCCGATACCTAAATCAGTCGATCTACTTAGAAGAGAATATGGACTGAGTATGAGTTCTCAATATTTTCATCGCCTACCTTTGTGAGGTGGAAGTGTGATCTTTATATAGGCATTTTGGGAGGAATCCCTTGGAATTGCGACTCTTAAGTTTCATCCGCTCGTGGTGGGTATAGATAGGTGTTGAAGTGTCCTCTTCACCTTAGGACTCCCCTGATCCTTATCAGGTTTGAGGAATCCCTTCACCTTTGGACTCTTATACTTGCTCGTTAGGTTAAGAGTCCTTACGGTGCTGGACCTCTTGGGCTTATCCATACTTGATAGGAATAGGATGGAGTGTCCTCCTTACCTAGGACTTCCTTGACCCTTATCAGGTTTGAAGAGTCCCTTCACCTTTGGACTCTGTGATTGTTGTCCAGATCCAGAGTCCTTACGGTGCTGGGATCTCTTGAGTTTATCCGTACATGAGGGGAATAGGTTGGTGATGGAGTGTCCTCCTCACCTTAGGACTCCCTTGACTCTTATCAGGTTTAAGAAATCTCTTCACCTTTGGACTCTGTGATTGTTATCTAGATCAAGAGTCCTTACGGTGCTGGGACCTCTTGGGCTGCAGATTTGTCGTATTTACCGAGCTCACCTGGTGAGCTAAGCTCGGTATTCTTCTATGAGATGTACTTGTGAGCTGGCCTCCGTCCTTGGGCTGGTTAATAGAGGCTAGCTCTTATAGGCTAGATTCCATGTTCTTGGGACTCTAGCTCGAGCCCTTAGGGCTATGCTCGTGAGCTCTTTGGTTTGGGTTGACCTTTGCCCTTGGGTTGGTCCACTGAGCTCAGTTCTTCAAGCTAAGATCCATGTCGCTAGGACCCCTACATGGCCCTTCGTGTTGAGCTAGGCATCCTGGTCTGGGCTGACCTTGGGAGGTTATTCTATACTTATCAAGAGCATCATTGTTTTCCTATTTTTTTCGTTTGGTGTTAACTTTTTTATGAATTATCGGGTCTTCTTGACGAGAGGAATCAAAAAAATTAAAAAAATGATGAGCCAAACTTAAAAAAAGCTTCTTTGTAGGTCATAAAATTTTTAAAAGTCTAAGGATTTCTTTTTTTTGGTACTTTGGAATATTTTTTTTTGAAAGGCAATTTTTTTTTATGAATATTTGAAAACAAATTACAAAGATTAAACAGACTCCAAGTAGCATCAAGCCGGAGAAAGAGAAAAACCCACAAGGGGAAACAATAAGCTCCAGCAATCATATGCTAAGAGGAACCCAAAGTGTGGGGCTCTGATGAATGTGGCTCACTTCCTCTGGAACTGTTGTTTGCCTGGATCTAACCTCGTTCCCTTGAACCTAACCTGCACCATGAAGCACGACTAAATACCACATCGGAGGAGCCCCGGAATGGCCCTCCAGTGTGAAAATGAGAATAGTGCAGAAAGAGGAAAGCAAAGGACTAGGGTTTCTAGGGTAGGAGACAACGTACCTTTTAGGGCAGCTATCCCTTGGTATTTATAGAGGGTTTTTGTGTCACGCCCCAAAATCCGGGAGCATGACCGGCCATGTACCATGAAGCAATCATGGGACACGAAACCTAATTAAAAATAATTTTACAATTCGAACTAATAAGAGAAAAACTGGATATTTTATTAAAGCAAAATGTGCAAACTCAAAACCAGTATTTTTGTTAAAACATCTCATATTCTCCAACTCCAAATTCCATAATGAACTGCAAATAAATAAAAGTGCGAAAGCTAATAATTAAAGTGCGGAAACTATTTGACAATAGAAAAGAAATCAAAATGCAGACGCCCTAAAGGTCCAAACACAAGGTCCCGACAATGCCACAGAGTCCACTATAATGCTCCATGAACTAACCTGAAAAATAATATGGAATAAATCCGTCAGCTGACGGGCTCAGTGAGTAGTTAAGCATGTTAAAGGTGATAATACAAAGTGACATACTTTTGAACGAACGATAATGAGGGTTCCAAGAAGTGGTTTCAAATTAACAAGGGAGATAGATGGTTCAACGAATACTAATAGCAAACCAAATACTGAACAAAATGATCAACAGCTCAATAAAGAGTATCCACCAATTGAATAACAGATTATTGAATAATATGAACAATCATCGAATCACCAAAATAATTATACCAAACAATGAGTTCAATAATAGCCAAAAGATGAACAACGATAAATGGAAGCATAAACCGGAGTGGGAACCATAATTACCAATTACCAAATACCAAAAGCCAAATATTTTCTCAAGGCTTAGCCCGTTGGATCCAACACCGTATTTAGAGTCACCACAGGATGGCGCCTGGGACCTTTTCCCTAAACCGATCCGGAATAGGGTCACAGGGTATTCCACAAGTCTTTTCCCTATCCGTTGAGCACTAGAGTCACAGGGTATTTCACAAGTCTTTTCCCTAACGGCCGAAGTCACCACAATATTTCACGGGTCTTTCCCTTGGACTTTAATAAATATAAACATAATCCATGGTCCCAAACACACAAGAACAACGGCGAACCGGAGTCACCTGACCGGTCAGGACTATTCCCCGTGTCGTTGCAGAGTCACAATAATATCATGGAGTCAATGAATCGACGACAATAAAAGTAAGGGCAATCGATCAGTCACAAATATTCTCAATTAACCTTGTATGCCAAAGGGTACGTCAATTGTCAATAATTATGAGAGCAACGAATAAGAATAATTATCATCAGATCACAACCAATAACAAATTGTCAAGAATCGATAAGCTCAAGAGGATTCCAAAAGAAAGGGATCACATGCTTAACCACTCACCTTATGTCCGAAATAGTGCAACCAAATGCAAAGCGCAACAATATCCGCTAATTTGAATCAAAAGAGTACATAAACCATCACCATAAGTATTTACGGATCATCTTTAAAATTAAGACCAGAACTATACCTACTTCCATTCTAGGGCTTAAACCTATACCAGTAGTAATTTAATAACTAACTCTACAATTACGACCGTCAATTTGGCCTGTCACATGCAAACCTTGGTACCCCACTGTAATGAATTAAAGCCCAAACTAAAAGTATAATATAGCTAATGAAATATATATCCAATACAAAGAAGAGTAAAAGACAAGGCGAAGATTATTACGTAGGGACTTCTCAGCAATCTTCTCGACAATCCACTGCTCCGAACTCCACCGCTGACTCTCTCTCTTTCTCTCTCTCTCTCTCTCTCTCTCACTCTCTAACGTGATGTATAAAAAAATCAAACCCTACCACATGCCTTCCTTGTATAACTGACCACATACAAACCTAACCTTTCTAGTTTAATTACACGTTCAGCCCAAAATTTCTCTCCCACATTCAATAATCACTCATTCGGGAAAAATACCTAATTATAACCCAACTTAAAATTTCAATATAAGCTATTCGAGTTTAGATAAATTTTCAAAATACATGAAGTAAAGAACAGCTGCTGTTTTTTTTTATTATTAGAAAGAAGTTTGGAAAAGAAAATTGAAATATTTAATTATTCGCGTCAAAATACTATTTTTTTTTAAACATAAAAAGTGGAATGTCACATTTTGGCTTCCTCTCTAAGTTCGTCTATGCGTCTGACACACTTCGGCTGACGTCACCCATGACGTAGCGGATAAGACGGTTAGTGTGAGTTGTCATAGAGGACATGGCCGAGCCTAGTTGCCTAGCTCCAAGCCGAGCCGAGCCTCGAGGGAGTTGGTGGCATATATGGCCGAACCCAGTTGCCTAGCTCCGAACCGAGCCGAGCCTTGAGGGAGCTAATGGCCTGGAGATATGACCGAGCCCAGATGCCTAGCTCCGGGCCAAGCCGAGCTTCGAGAGAGCATTGTGGGAGACATAGCCGAGCCTAGTTGCCTAGCTCCGGGCCAAGCCTTGAGAGAGCTAGTGGGAGGTATGGCTCAGCCTAATTGCCTAGCTCCGGGCCGAGCCGAGCCTTGAGGGAGTATCGTGGGAGACATGGCCGAGCCGAGCTTTGAGAGAGGATTGTGGGCTTCCGCCGAACATAGCGACTGTGGCCAAACTAGAATATTCGAACCACTACACAAAGGGAGAGAAAAACAAATCAAAGTTGGCAAGAAGCCAACAATGGCAGAGCAATGCCAATCCCAAATAGACACCTGATGCCTAAGACCCATAAACAACACCCTAAAATGATACATCCAAAGATCCCAAAAAGAAAATACCCCACCCAAAACCTAACAAATCAAACAATATCCAAAGGGACACCTAAGATGTAAAGCCCCGCCATTTTCTAAAAATAAACTCCAAAATACATTTTATTTCAAACACTTCTAGGCCCCTATTTTCTCCATAAATAAATTACATCACCAAAATAAACTTAAGCCGCATTCTATTCCTCTAGACATCCGTCTTCTTCTGCATTATTCTACTTAATACCAAACTCTTCCAAATTATAAAATTCCCCTCTTCGTCTCTAAACTCTGGCATAAGATGCCAGAGTCACAAAAGTAACACCATGAGCAATTAAGCCCAATAGCTAACTTTTATCCCTATGTCTCATACACTAACAAAAATAATATATAACAATTTATCAAAAACAAAATTAAGCATCACAAAAATAATCAAAGGTGTCGGTGACTTTCAGAGTTATTGCAGCGTATTGTAAACTGTGTCATCATTTTTCAAAAATCGATTCCACTTTCCATTTTATTTTCTCAAGCACTGGTTCCGCTGACCATCTTTCAGGACCTACCGGGCTCTCAGGCTAAGTTCAGATTTTGCCACCCAAAAGCACTGATTCCATTGACCGTCTCTTTCAGGACCTCCGGGCTCTCAATCTTTAATCATTTTCCATTTCATAACGCATACACGGCACTAGTTCCACTGACCATCCTTTCAGGACCTACCGGGCTCCTAGGCCACACACGCACACCCGAGCGTGATTCCGCTGACCATTCTCTCAGGACCTACCGGGTTCTTATGCTCACTCACGCACACTTGAGCCATGATTCGATCCAATGACCATCTTCAATGAACCTACCAGGTTCTCATGCTCACACAATTATTAATCTTTCACATTTCATTTTCTTTTTACTCTTTGTATTCCACTTCTCATTTCTCATGTCTCGTAATCATGCATCATTTTCTCACGTTCACATTATTCTTTCAAAATTTGCTACAATCGTGCAATAATAATAAATCACTAATTTCATGCATCTCTATTTTCGACAACATTGAAAATTATTATATCACAACTTATCAACAAACATGCAGTTAATTAAGCATTACAATGATAAAATCAACTTTTCAATTTAAACAACTTAATTATTTGATATCCTAAAATAATATATAAATAGTTAAACATATAGCACGTCAACATTATACTTAGGTGAGCAGATAAGAGGTTTCTACCATTCTTCTTAGCGGTTGAGCTGCTACGGAGTACGTCAGGTGAAGTAACGTCGTTTCGGGCTTGATCGGAGAATAAAAAGAAAATAGTTTTCTTTTTCCGGATACACAAATATTTCTAAGAATTTTGAAAACTGAGGTCAAAGGGTAATTTTGAGTGTTGTAGGAAAGGAGGCAAGGTAGTGGTGGAATTGAACTAATTTCCTCCTCTCTCTTTTTTTTTTTCCCTAGCCGAAACCTCTCTTTCTTTTGCTTTCCAAACTCATACGAATAAAGCATGAGAGAATTGAATATTTGATGGTGTGTGTATGTGCGCTTGTGAATGTGTTTGTGGTGTGTGAAAGGGAGGGGAGGAACCTATTTATAATAATGGAAGAAGAATCTAGATTGTATCTACAAAATCTTAATCATATCTTACAAAATCTTAATCATATCTTATATAATCTAATAATATCTAACAAAATCTATATAATATCTAATAAAATCTTATAATATCTAATGAAATCCAATCAAATCCAATCTAATCTTATATAATCTAAGAAAATCCAACTATATCTAATCAAATCTTATATAATCTTATATAATCTAACAATATCTAACAAAATCTAAATAATATCCAATAAAATCTTATCATATCTAATAAAAATGCCAATCAAATCTTATCATATCTAATAAAATCTAATCTAGTCCAATCTTATCCATTCATATCTTAATAAAATCTAATTTAATCTTATCCTAGATTTTTAGAATTACGAAGTAGGGATAGGGTTTTATAATAGTTTGGTACAAGGATATCATGATTTAAGATATATAAAAAAGATCCTATGATATCAAAGGGTTTTTAATGGTTAGCTCCTAGAGTTAAATTATAATAATACAATCACTTTAATAAATGATAAAATAATTTTTTGTAAGAGAATTATAATAAAGTGTTTTATTTTATTCAAAAAAATTGACTTGAAAGTTAGATGATTGAATTATAATAAAATGTTTTATAATAAATTTTCATTTAGATTTCAGGATATGAGAACGTTAGATGATTAGATCGAACACCTATAAGTATTGGATTGAGCTGAATTTTTGCGAGGGTCCTTAAAAAATGTTTTACATTTAGTGAACAGCTCAAATCATTTGTGTGGAACCCATAGTGGGCCCCACGAAAACCCTGTGCATAAAATCTGTACCAATCTGCTGTACCCATAGACTTACTAATAATTATATAACCTCACACACTTACACAAACACTTTACACACATATATTCACATTTTTTTATGGGCCCCACACACACTGGAGGTAGATCTCGGTAACAAGTTGTGTCGGGTTGTGTTCATGTCAAGTCAGCCGGGTTCATGTCACGAATCACCTAACCTAAACCCAACCCATTTAGAATTCATATTCTCAAGTCGTGTCATTTTCGTATTTCATGTCAAAAATGGTCAACTCTAACCCGCTAACTTTGTGTCCGGTCAGTATCATGTTATTCTGTTTTGTGTCCATTGGCCAGCTCTAACTGGAGGTGTGTGTGTGTATGGACCCTAATGTAAATATAAATAAATTTGTGTAAATATTTGTTGTCGTAGAATAATTGCCGCTTAAAATCTTTGCGAAAAGGTTCCATTTTGGGGACAGAGTACGTATTTTCCAAGAATTTTGAGTCCTGGCTTAATAGTATACGAAAGGACGAATGCATATGTATATACTACGTATCTAATAAAAAAATTGTCTATAAAATTTCAGAAGCGAACACTTATACCTTATATCATTTAAACGGACTCAAATATAAGAACATAGGTTTTTAAAATTAATTTGGTGTGGTCAGTTGGGCTTTGATAAATCGCCTCTCGATTCATCATGTAACCTGAGTTGTGTTTTTTCATTAATAAACAAGGAGAATAAATAAACACGAAGTTATTACTTCCACCAAATGTATTATACATCCCTCACCAAAATCAACAAACCCTTTTATGGGCACCGACGGTGCACCTTGATCGTTGCCTTTAGCATTTTCAACAACCTCTTGCATTATTTTTTTTCTTTTAAGATAAGATACCCTTTAACATCTCAATCACATAATTTCCTTGGCCCCTTTTTTTTTTTCATGATGGAAATTGAAGGCCATACTATACTAAACAGTACACACAAATATGAACTCATCACTTGTGCCATCAATAATACAAACCTGTACGTCCAAACAAATCCAAAACAGAAAAAGGAAGGAAAAAAAGAAAAGAAAAACATGATTCTTCATAGCTCAATCTTCAAGAGTGGAAAACCCGACTCTCCTTTCCATCCGGCCCGTTTACTTGCAATTCTTCCCCACCCGGCACCACCATACCCAGGTAACCATTTCTCATCCCATAACACATCGCCTGATTCAACCCCTCGGGAATTACTCTGGTCGCCATGACATAGGGATTCACTGCTGCCCTTGGCCTCGCTCCACCTCCGTAGACCTGACCCATTCCCGAATAATTAGGGTGTAACGCAATTGGGATCTGACCTGATGGAACAGGGTAGGATTGAATATACGATGCAGGAACATTATTTTGTGAGACAGAATTGGGCACATAATAAACCGGTACTTGTTTTAAACCTTGGGTTGGGTAATGAGGATCCGAAACATAATGCCAAGTCGGGTTCCCCGAATATCCAGTTAGTGGCTCATTCGCCCGCATAAAAGTTTCACCCGTATCCATAAATGTCTCAACTAGGTCCTCCTTAGGATCCATGACACGAACGGACTTGTCAGGTTTGATTTTAACAGGTGGAAGTTCTGGAATCGATGGCATGCCAGGTGGCGCCAAGGACGACGAGGTAGAGCAAAATGGAGTGGATGCAACCGGATTGGGAGAACCCGGATCCGAATCAGGGATATTCTCGGGTCGGAACTTGGCTTTTGGGTCACGGATTTGGTCGTCGGAGCTATCCAGCCCGAAAAGATAGTCGGGGATTTCGGACATAATTGAAGAAGCCTCGGACCGCCCACGTTCTAAACCCGACCCGCCATTTAGAGCGTCAAGAAACCATTGTTCTCTATTGGTGGACCCGTCAAGGAGGGAACTAATACTGCTAGTCCTCGAAACGCTGTCGTTTTCGAAGAGGAAAAGTCGGAGCCGAGGCGAGGACTTGGACTGGGGCTGGGAAGTGTTCAGGTGGAACCGGTCGTACTCGTCTATCATGTTCTCGACGTCTTCGTCTGTGGTGACGGTGATCAGGGCGTCGAGATCCTCGTTGGGGAGCTGGTACTTGACGGTTAGATTGGTTGTGTTGGCGATTCTGGAGAGTTTGTTGAGGAGGGAGGAGAAGGTGGTGGTGTTGTGGTGGACGGCGACGACACGGGTGTCGCCGCCCACGTAGCGGAGCTGGTTGTCGTGGGGCCTGGGGAGGATTTTTCCGCCGAAGCTGCACATGAAGCGGACGCGTGGATGCTGGGTTTCGAGGTCATTGGTTAGACAGTGGTGGTCGGATCGTGGTGATGAGGCGGAGTTGGGTAAGGTGGTGGAGTCGTGGTCGGTAGGATGGTGGTGGTAGGTTGTCATCTCTGTCAATAAATTGCAAGTGGGTTAGATCACAATTTACAAAGACAAATTACAATTACGCATAAGCTAATTCGAATACCTCACTATTAAAAAAAAAAATGTGTCAAACCAAACAAAAATTGAGAGTTGTCGGAGAAGACAATCAAACAATAATCACCGGTGAAAAGCCATTACTATATAGACTAGTATGCACATTGCATGTATTGGGCACAAATTGTACCGTGGCACTCACTTTGTGGGCCCATACTCCCACACAAATAATCCAATCTTCTGTTAAGTTTAAAATAAATTTTTGAGTCACCCTGTAAAATAAAATGAAATATATAAATATATGTAGAAATAATTTTAATATATTTTTGAATTTGACGAGCTGGGTCAGCTAGGTTTGAGTAGAAATTGAGGTTCTTCGCGAACCTTAACGGGTCCAAAATATCATACATATATGCTTGTTGTATAAGGCTAGGCAGCAAATAAATTATAAAATTTTCATAATGGAGAGAAGGTTTTGATGTGACGACAATTGAGAAGAAATTCAATTTGCGGCAAAAATGTTGGGCAAACCCTATCTCGATCAGACGCTTGAATATGCTGGGGGCCAAAGAAAGAAAAAAGAGTATACTCTTTATTTGAGAGTCTAATCAAACTTGATACTATTAAGCTCGAGCTCGAATCATTTACTAAACGAACCTAAAATTAAAATATGAGTTTAAACAATTCATGAGTGGTTCTTTATTTGATAGTCACTCGTGAATTGTTCAAACTCGACTTGGTTCAGTTGCAACCCTAATTGGGCACGAACGTGGTGTTATAGAGCTCTTATTTACCAACAAACATGCGAGCAGATCTATGACTATGACTGACTATATGAGGTCCACATGATTTTATGGGAATTAAGAATTGTTAAATAATTTATAACGAATCCGAAAGTGGATGATTCAGATTACCTCTTGCAAATTTTAACCGAACCGGACTTTGGTGGATAGATTATGTACTTCGAATCACGTACTAGAACAACAATAATCTTCTGCGATGGCCGGAGTGATACTACGAGGATCGAGTACTACCCCTAATTCTGCAGTGCAAAAGCTCGGATTGCCCTTTAATGATAGAGAGAGTATCCTAGCACTCTTTTCGATCTTTTTTATATCTCTTGTGTGTATCTATTATGAATATCCTGTAGGAAGAAGTCCAATAATCAAAAGAGATTAGGATCACTTCAACCTCTTCTATAGTATTTTCCAAGACAAGACAGGACTCTATAATAAATGGGTCATCAGGTCTTGCCCTCAGTTCAAAAAAACATTCAGGTTCTACCTACGTTAGCAACCCGATTTAGTCCCGGACCCAGTCCCAAATTCCAAAATCTTACGGTGCCACCTGACCACCATGATCCACTTAATAATTACTCCTAATTTGGTTCTAATCTGTCTTTTGGACTTCTAAATTAAATTTGTACTCTTTGTGTAAAGAAAATTACAACCAGAAAAATTTATTTACGGATCTTTCCATGTATTCTCGTTTACGGAACCAAATCGTATGTGTCTAAAGTGTATTGGACGGTCCGTATTGTAAAAAAACTATTCGCGCGAAGAGTTAACTCTTCCAGCAAATAGTTTCTTTAAAATCCGGACCGTTCGATACGAAAACGGACGACTGTTATTGCACAACTTACGGAGTCTCCGGGAAAATGTTTATCGCAATTCCTCCTGGAACATTTCTACACATTGTGTTCATGAAAGGGAAACCGATGGTGACTACATACTTTTATGCAAAACTGCCAACCGACCATGACGCAGGGATGATTTTCTAAATCAGCTTGAAAACCCTCACTCCATTGCGTGACAAGGACATACACCATCGGTCCCAATTTAATAATCTCTTGTCTTATTTTAACCGGATGAAAAACTAGTTATATATTCAAATCAGTTGTGAATTTTATATTCAATATAGAACTTGTTTGATAAATCTCAATTAATTCTATAATCCAATATTTTCAAAAATACATAAAATATTATAAATTACAATATATAATCAATTAAAAAGTGACATGAACTCTCAAAAAGACTGTTAATTTGAGTCGGAGGGAGTAATTAGGAGAGATAAAAATCAATTTAGTACATGCTTATGTCGTCATTTATTGTCGCATACACGTTAGATGGAACAGAGACATCACTTAAGATATTAAGACAGAATCTCGTGACAAATATCTTCTTGGTCTGTAAAAAGAATTTTATTAATCAACGTAAATGGAACAAGTATAGTGGTTAAGAGGATTATGATCTAAAAACATCACCAGTACTAACACTAAACATCTCAACTATGTTAGCAACTTGGCGGCTAAAGGCACGGCCGATCATATGAATCCCATAAACCCAAAATAAGGCTGGCAGGGAATTAGCTAATTAATGATTCCGCCGTTGATGATAATTAACTCCGTTGAAGTTGTACTTTTATATATAATTATCAAAAGACAATTGAGATAATTGAGGGCCTAGCTAGCTGTGTTCAACGTTTTAGTATTTTTTTTTTTTTTTTTGTTCCACGTTGTTATTGTTAATTCTAATCATGACCTGTTTGTGAGCTGCTAGGCACGTGGGATGGGAACCATATGAAATAGGAAGGAAAACTGATCATGCATATAATTAAGACTTTACTCTGCCTATTTGATCTCCCTTGCAAATCTTAGATTCGATCCACTCTGTAGCTAAAACTTAGAGTATGTTCTATTAATTAAAATAAATATTTATTTGGAAGTGATGTATTGTTAGAGAATTAGTGCTAGCCCGTACCTACGGCACTATGCATCCCTGCTGGAAGGGGATGGCAGTTGTGTGATTTAGCTTAAAACTGTGGGGTCTTTAATGAAATGAGGAGAATGCCTTTCAACTCTTGGATCAAACAAATCCAGACCATTCCAACAACTTGTTCCCACACCTTTCTGTTTTATAATATAGATGGTGATATATAGTGCTAGCCCGTGCATACGGCACTACGCATCCTTGTTGGAAGGAGATGACAGTTGTGTGATTTAGGTGAAAACCACGGGCACTTAACCGGAAAGTGAGAGGATGCACTACAGCATTTGGATCAAATGAATCTAACCATTCCAACAATTTGTCCCCACACTATTCTGTTTTATAATAGAGATGAATTGTCTCGTAAAACAAAAAATAAGTACTTAAAAATAAGAATCTTAGTGGAACATACGGGATCTTAATTGGTTAACTGGATCTCTCAAGGAACTAGGAATAATAAGTCTAGATAAAGTAAAACTGGTCTCTAGAAATTAGTCAAATTGCTCGTAAATTGAGCTAATTGTTACTCTCATATACCAAAAGAACATCGAAATATGACAATACCGCCTTTGGTCTGCCCTTCAAGTAAGAGAAACAATGTGAATGTGACTTGTCCTATGAGCCCAATATCTATCAAATTTTCTTTTGTTTTCCTAATTTCAATTCTGGTTTACGTTAAGCATAGCTATCAGAACATTAATCACGGAAACCTAAGTTCAAACCAATATGAGATAAATGAAGCCGAATCCTACCTTACGTACAAAAGGTGGGAATTTTAGACCGCCCAATTCGATAAACATACACATTTAGCGAAGTTAAAAACTTAAAAGTTGCAGACCAATTTATATCCGAATATATTCATATTTGTATTTCTAAAAATAGTACAAGCACCAAGAAATTAACAAAATAGTAACTCACCTCTTGATAGGAATTGTGTCAATAATTGCTTCTTTTGAAGTTTGCGCAAGGTTTCTGTTGCCTATCCTCTCCCGCAGCAGATGGAGGGAGAGGGAGAGAAAGAGAGAGGGGGGGAAGGCAGGCTGGAGGAGAAAGGCAAGGCTTTTGAAGATGGCCAGCTGAGATGGGTCCCAAGTGTCCCAATCTCACTAGTAAACTATGACGTGGCTGCCAATTATTGTTTGTCTTTGTACAAAAAGAGGCAATTAGTTAAAGCTATTTTTCGGGTTTAAAAATTAATTAAAACTACTATGTCCCACTCACCATGCTGCTAGGGGATGACTTGATCTACATGCCTTGTCTCTCTATAATCTTCCGATCTTCAAAAGTTTCATTTGGTGAACATATGCAAGAGTTCCGAACATATGCAAGAGTGCACATGAATGATCTGAATTGTTTAGCATGTAGATTTTGCAAAGGATACATATTTTCAAGAAAAAGTAATTTTATCGTCCAATTTGATAAGCACATGACAAGTTGTTGCGATTTTTTCCTGTAAAATGAGTGATAAATTTGATGTAAAATGATCTCTTCTATAGATTGAAGAAAAAAAAAATTGAAAGTTTAGAAGCATATTTGACGCCATTGTGTAAAACTAGATATCGATGTAGATGTTTTCCTATGCGAGATCTACGAGTAAATAGTTTGGATCATTATTTTGGCCTAAAATGCACCCATAAAATTAAAGTTGAAAGGGGTATTGAGGGGAGAGGGAGCTGATCCCGTGTGGTTAAGTACGAATGCTAGGGTTCCCCAAAAAATGTCTATAGTTTAAGGTCTTTAAATAAGCTGTTTTTGTTAAATGGACTTTTATTTGATCAGTTAATATATATAACGAGAATGACCTCTATCGGATTTCATATTTTGAAAGAAATTTCTGTTTTGTAAAACAAAAAATAAATATTTGAAAATAAAAAATCTTAACGAAATGGGATCTGAGTTTGCTAAAGTGTCCACATAGTTGAGTGGAGCCTAGCCTAACTTGGCTTATGAAGGTTACAATGATTATTTTATGTACTTCGAAATTCTATATAGTACAGTGGAGTAAAAAAAAATTTTAACTCATTGTGGATGGATTGTCCAAATGGTTTACAATGATGCTCCTAATGATGTGTTTGGTTATAAAAATGCTAGAGGCACATTACCTCAATCACACATCTCTCATATACAGGTGAGTCCCACTAGAACAGATCTCATCTGTATATGAGAGGGGTGTGGTTGATGTGATGTGCCCCTAGCACCTCTCTATTTAGTTAATAGTTTCATTCATTCTACTATCACACCCAATCACACATCCACACTCATAATAAGAGTGGAACCCACACACACTATAGACCCAGCATGTGTGGGACCCACGCTTATTGTGACTGTGGGTGTGTAGTTGGGTGTGATGTATGAATTATTACAATAGTTTTTGGTTGTGATTGGCTCCTGGCCAACTCTTTTCTTTCTTTGGTAGCAGATGATATATGATTGTTCCTAGCCTAGGTACCAACATTATTGAGATGTAGGGTTTTTGTTGTGATGTCTTTTTCTCCCCCGTTTCCATTTAATCTTTGTATCTTTCTGTTCGGATATTAATAAAAAAAATTTGCCGATTAAATTTTTTTTTTTCTGTTGGTACTTCCACATCTTCCAGCCCTCACTTCTTCTATTCTGAGCCTTTTTCCTTATAGGCTCCAATCCAACTGTCGTTCACGGCTTGTCACTCTTCGGGCGTCCTTGGGCAATTATCTTTCCTCTCGCTTGTTGGTGCATTTGGAACAACCGAAATAGGTCCCTTTTCGGTCTTTAACGACTAATGATCTACTGGAACAAAAATTCTTTAATCACGTTAATGTTTTGCCCCGGACTTCAGAACGGTTCTTTACAGCCCACATTGCTAAGTGAGATACCTGAAACTACCACTATATATTTCGGTTGTGGGAACACCCCTTAAATGGTGTGTTGATGATTAACACGGACGATGCAGTGGATGCGCATGGAAGCGTGGCTCCTGGAGGTCTGATTTGATATCACAATGGTGCTTTCAAGTTTATTTCCGTTTCCTACGGTTAAATCTTATGTCTCAATTCCTTCCCATGCTTAGTTCTTTGAGTATGTGTGAGTAGTTGCTTAGACTTGGCCATGGGGTGAATAACACATCGTGACTTAGATTAATCTTGCTTTTCTCAACTCGAAACTTGAAGTTTGGTGTGTAAAACAAGTAGGGTTCGCCTTTATGTAACAAAACTTGCCGATGTTAATCTTTTTGATCATGTGTAAGCAAAAGCTTGCTACTTGCCATATATGATTCTTGGAGCAATGTCTCGGGTTGTGTTTGCCAAAAGTACTATAGAACTTGCTCGCTTTCTAAACTGCGCTCCTAGTCTTTTATTGGTTTCATTGCTAAATCTCCGGTTGATAGCCTATGCCGTGCGATTCAACCGTGTTTTCGTTGAGAAAAGTTGGATGACTTGAGTTATGGGTGTTAGTAACTCCAAAGCCTTGCAGCTTTTTAATCTTAGTTCAACCTCATTTCTAGTCTTTTCGCAATAGTATTTCCACTTTTCAAAGCAAAATCAAAAGTTGGCCGTCTAAATGCCGCAAACCCTTACACCTACAAATCCAAATCAAGCTATTTGAAGCTCTCTGTGGATACGATTCCGGTCTTACCGGATATTATATTGACAACGACCTAACCTTATGCTTGGGGTATTCAACCTTTTTCAACGGTTAGGTTGTGGCGAAGTACCAATCGTCCTGCCGACATTTTAGCAAGGAATTCGCTGATCCAAAAGTTGGGTTTTAGTTTCTTTATGTGAAAAATTCAAAATACTATCAATATTTACTCTAAATTTTAAAAAAAATCAATTTTACTCCCAACGTTATTTGTCATTAATCAAAACGCTTCCTTCCGTCCATATGACTAATGGATTTCATCAAAGGTTCCGTTAAATAGCGTCCTGATCGAATTTCGATGATCTGAGCCACTCAGTGTGATCAAAACGTGATTTTAATAGTACCCGCAAGAAATCAACAAAACAAATGATCGAAAAAGGCTCCATTCAAGCAGTTTTTTTATTGAACTATTCAATAAAAAAATTGTTCGGATGAAACCCTTCCCGGTCATTTTTTTTGTTGATTTCTCGCGGGTATCATTAAAATCACGTTCTAAACACATTGAATAGCTTGGATCATTGAAATTTGATCGGAAAAGGGGAGGTACGGACCAATCTGTATTTTGTTCAAGTTAGGGCGTTCGGAAATTTGCTTCGGTTCGCACCTTCCCTTTTTCAATCGAATTTTGATTATTTGATCCGCTTAATGTGTTCATAACATGATTTTAAGGGTACCCTCAAGAATTCAAAAGAAAAAAAGACCGGAAATGGCTTAATTTGAGCAATTTTTTATTGAACAATTCAATAAAAAATTATTTAGATGAAGCCCATTCCGGTCTTTTTTTTTTTTTTTTTGCTGATTTCTCGCGAATACCCTTAAAATCACGTTTTGAATACATTGAACGGCTCAGATCATCAAAATTCAATCGGAATGCTATTTAACGGAACTTTTAAGGAAATCTGTTAGTCATTTGGACGGAAGTGGTCGTTTTGATTTTTATTTTTTTTTTAACGAAAGCTAATGGGAGTAAAATTGATTTTTTTGAAAATTTGGAAATCTAATTGGAATTTAGAGTAAAGTTTGTGGGATATTTTAAAATTTTCCCTTTCTTTAATGTTGTTTTGTCTCTATTTTTTTTTTTTTTGTCAAGCGGAATTTCTTGCATTAAAAAAAACGAACATAAACGTCATTTGCCCGATAAACGGCATACAAAGATCATAGGACGACAAAAAGGCTACAAAGCCGTAGATCTAAGTCCTGAGATAGCCAACACCAATGGCATCCGCTAGGGCGAATTCCCTAGCTGCAAAAGGAATAGAGCTAGATACAATCAAATCATCTTCTTATTGCGCGCCAAGTCTAGCAAGACAATCTGCAGTTTGATTTGTTTGACGGTACATGTGGGTTATAGTCGAGTTTGTTCCCCCAGCAAATCTTCTCACTTCTTTAATAATGTGGCGTTGCGGATGATCAGGCGGAGGACCCTCATTGCAAAAGTTTACTGTAATACTTGAGTCAGATTGTAGGATGACACTTGATATACCTTTCTAAAAAATGACAATGAGTCCTCTGTAAAATGCCCATATTTCTACTTCCAGGCTGTTTGTACCAGTTGTTTCAATTAAATATAGAGTTAAATGCCTCAAACTTATCTTTAATTCGTAATTTACTTTCAGCATTCATTATAAAATAAAATAAAATAACAGTAATATTTTTAAGCGCAAATTATAAGAATCACCCCCAAGATTTTTAAAAATTATATAGATTCGTCCTTCATATTTAAAAAGTTACAAAATACACCTTATCTCATATCAAATTACTTCATTGTCGTAATGTAGCAGCTAAGAAATTCGGCAAAATCTATCTGACATCATTAAATTTTAATTACAATAGACCACACTAGCCTTTTGTATTTTGGATAAAACTGCAGAAGTGTGAAAATAGCCTTTCACGATCTCAAAAAAATAGCTTGGTCCATTATAATTAAAATTTGATCATGTCAAGCAAATTCTCTCAATTTTCCTCACGACTATATCACAATAAGGTAGTAATTTGTTATTGATAGGGGTATTTGTAATTTTCCAAATAACTACTGCCTAGTTTCCTAAAAGTCGAGATAAACTTTTGTGGTTTATAAGTTTGTCTCAAAGAGAAGAATTGAAAAAGTAAAAAAAAAAAAAAAAAAGACTTTTAGCCAAATATGTTTTAAAATATCCAATAAAAGGTACAAAAAGCTAGACTTCTTATAATTTTTTTTTTTGATATTTTAAAAAATATTTGGCTAAGAGTCATAATTTTTTTTTTACCTTTTCCATTCCTCTCATCAAAGCAAATCAATAATCCACAAAATCTTGACATAAAAATGCAAAAAAATTTTGAAGAAGAACAAAACAAAAGACCAAGTTCTTATTTTGGAAACTAGGCAGTACTTGTTGCACCTAAATAGGAGCAATTAATAGCTTTGTGGAAAGATAAACAAATACCGAATAGTTCAGGGGGTACCAAAATAAAATAAAACCCCCCAATTCTGCACCACCACCCAGTCCAGTGAGTGTCCCCACCCGGCCTCGAAACCTCTCTCCGCCGTTGAAAACTCACCTCCGCCATGGATATCCTACACTCAGCCACTCAATTCCCCACAATACCCTTCCTCCACCCTCACCGTTACCGACTCCTTCCATCCGCATCCGTTCGCCACCTCCGTCGATGCCTCGGCTTCACTGTCAGGTTCCTTTCCACACGATTCTTCCCGCTCCTGCTTCGAGCTCCTCAAAATTCTAGGGTTTCGATACGTTCCTCACGTCCTTTGTTCTCTCTTTGCTGGATTTTTTCAGGTCGAGCCTACCGTTTCCTGATCAAAATGCAAAGTACCACACAGAGCTCCAAGCAGCCGTGGATGCCGTCGAGCGAGCTTGTCGTCTCTGTGTCGACGTAATTTCGCAACTAAATTTTCTTTTCCAGAGCCCATAAATTAGGTCAAATAATAGCTACATTACGATCGCTGAGGAATTGGCATCTTCTAGTTACTTACATACTCCAATTCATATGAGGCTTATATTTCATGGAAACTGAATCTAGTAGTAGCATATCATCTATGCCCATCCTATTTTTTTTAGAATAACTGTTTTTCGCACTATAACGACGATAATAAGATTCTCAAAGTGGGATCATTTTGAGTGGAATAAGTTGTTGTCTATGGCAATGCTTGCTCATATAAAGAAGGAAGACTTTGTTGTACATACGTATTGGAAATATGACAGCGGTTTCCCACCAAAGGCATTCGTTGGCACCCGAGATGCTTCTGAGATACCGAAGGGAGCATAGGTGGTAGATATTGTTTGTGTTCCTTGGAATTAGTTTATACTTAGATCCACTGGCGGAGCTAGAATTTTGCCCTAGGGAAGTTTTTTCGTGTCAATATGTTGTAAATCTATCGTATAATTTTTGTAGTACAATAATCTATTCCACATGATATTATTTTCTTTTTTGTCAACAATCGCAACGCCCACGGGTTCTTATTTTTTGTTTCTAAAAGAAATTGAGAAAATTTTACACAAAAAATGTAAAATAACTTCGAT
>BPLS01021582.1:0-11917 GCA_019656275.1 Rhododendron kiyosumense | reverse complement strand
TGTGGGGGGCTGATTTCTCCGTTGACCGTTGACTCAGATGATGGCGTTGATCTTCGTGTACCTACAAAGCCAGAGGGGGATGTTCCTCCGGGAAGAAGCTCCGACGATCTAGTCAGAAATGGAAATCGAGAAGGAAGAAGTTTAGGAAGAAATACGCTTGAGGGGAAGGAAGATTGAGAGTTTGAGAGTCTGAACCCCTTTCTTGGAAGATGTCCTCCTCTATTTATAGGCAAGGATTAGAGGAGTCAGTGTGGTGTTAGCTGTCTCTGACACCCATGTGTTCGGGTAAGCTCGGATGACGTCATATGTCAGAGTCATTAATAACTTGTCCCCAACTGAGGGTTGGCGGGGTCACATCAATCAGTCATGCCACCTCACCTACCAAAGAGGACTTCTCACGTCTCCTCAGAACCTTCCAGAGGGTTCCGGAGAGACGGTCTCCGAGCAAGAACATTTCCACCGAAGAAACGACAGTCAGATAAAGGACGTTTCAGCCGAACGAACAAAGAAGCATCCGAAGGACATAAGTTTACCCTCAGCGACAAAGCTGAAGCTCGGCTAATCATTTTCCGATTATTCTATTCTTCGGATATTTCGCTCCCCTACAATATCAGAGATATAGTAACACAGATGGCAAAATACAGCAAGGCTCAAGCTCCACTCATTTTGGCATTGTATGGTATGATTGTCGTGGCGACGCCCTTCTACTCCAAGAAGCTGACCTTGTGGGCATCAGCAAGCCCAAATCACAATTGATTCAGTGGCTAGTGGATGAAGATCCTCAACTCAAGGTGATTTCGGTAGCAGGAACAGGTGGTTTGGGCAAAACCACCCTCACTAGAAAGGTCTACGATGATGCAACAGTGAAGAGACAGTTTCAAACCCATGTTTGGATCACTGTTTCTGAAACATTCAAGGTCGAAGAGCTTTTAAAAGACATGATCCAACAACTCTTTCAAGAAGTCAGGCTACCACTCCCACAAGGAATGGACAATATGGATACAACCAGCTTGAAAAGAATAATTAATGATTTTTTGCAGCAGAAGAGGTATGTGTTTGTTTTGGATGATGTCTGGGGTATTCCTGCGTGGCAATTTTTCAAAATTATATTTCCGGAATTCAATTGTGGCAGCCGAATAGTCCTAACAACGAGAAATCTTGACTTAGCCTCTTTCGCTAGTAAAGAATATCATGGTTTTGTTTATACTCTCCAACCTTTACCTCGCGAACCTTCATGGCAGTTGTTTTGCAAGAAGGCATTTCAAGGGAATCCTTGTCCCTTGTATTTGGAAGATCTTTCAAGAGACATCTTGAAAAGATGTGAGGGTTTACCACTTGCAATTGTAGCAATTGGTGGTCTTTTATCAACAAAGGAGAACCGTCTTGATGAGTGGGAGATGATTTACCGCGGCCTTGGAGCAGAAGTAGAAAGCAATGACAAACTCATGAGCATGAAAAAAATACTGTCCCTCAGTTACTTTGATCTCCCTTTCTATCTCAAGTTATGTTTTCTATACTTGAGTATTTTTCCCGAAGATTTTTTCATTGATCACATGACGTTAATTCGGCTGTGGGTGGCGGAAGGATTTGTAGAAGTGAAAGTAGGAATGACAAAAGAAGAAGTTGCTGAGGGGTACGTCAATGAGCTAATCAATAGAAGTTTAGTTCAAGTGGCAAAGAAGAGGCCTGATGGGAGGTCGAAAAGTTATCGAATCCATGACCTTTGGCGTGAAATAGTTGTATCAAAGTCGAGAGAGCAAAACTTTGTGTCATTAACCAGTGCTGAGAAGGTGCGACGCTTATCAGTACACACTAATTTGGACATACAAATCAATTGCTTTACTCGACTTCGTTCTTTGCTTGTGTTTAGCGTAGAAGATCCGCTGTCCATATTGTCTAAAGTTGTGTCGTTAGGCAAAGGGACGAGGCTATTAACAGTGTTAGACTTGAGAGGTACACATTTGAAAAGATTTCCAGAAGGAATTGTGAAGCTAGTTCATCTTACTTATCTAAGTCTAAGGGAGACCGATGTAAAATTGATCCCAAATTCGATTGGAAACCTTAAGAAACTAGAAACATTGGATCTCAAGTTGACATGTGTTACAGAGTTGCCAGAAGAGATACTGAAGTTACAATATCTTCGTCATCTCTTATTGACTAGTGTTAACAAAAGATTGAGGGGTTGTTACGATGGTTTTCATGTTTTATCTGGATTCAAAGCCCCAAAAGGAATAGGGAGCTTGACATCCTTGCAGAAATTATGTTATATTGAGGCAGACAATGGAAGTAACAATAGCATTGTGTTGAGCGAGCTTGGGAAGCTGACTCAACTGAGGAAGTTGAACATTTTAAGACTACCACATGAAGATGGAAAGGTGCTATGTTCATCCCTTGAGAAGCTAAACAACCTTCAATCATTGCATGTTGGTTCAAAAGAGGAAGATGAGATCATTGATCTAGATTCTTTGTCTTCGGCACCTCGACGAATTAGGACACTCTATTTAAAAGGACGCCTACAAAACCTACCCCACTGGATACATTCACTTCACAACCTGACGAGAGTATGCTTATGGTGGAGTAAGTTAAGGGATGCTGATCCACTGCAATCCTTTCAAGACTTCCCACATTTGGTTAGCCTTAATCTCGGGGCGGCTTATGAAGGAGAAGGATTATGTTTCAAGTCAGGTGGGTTTCAAAGCCTCAAATATTTACGGCTGGCTCAAATGGAAGGATTAAAATGGATGAGAGTGGAGGCAGGCTCAATGCCTCTTCTTGAAGAGGCATATCTCAGCGATTGCAAATCGATGAAGAAGTTGCCCTCAGGAATTGAACATCTGACCAACCTTAAACTTCTTGACTTGGTTGATTTGTCAGATAGCTTGATTACACGTTTGAATAGAGACTTAAAAGGTGGGGACTATTGGAAAATTGCACACATCCCTAAAGTTTTGATTGGGGACAGCAAGTCGGGCATTTGGAAAACAACTTATCTATAATATGGTGGAGAGCAAGAGGGATGATGATCTTTGAGATCGGGTCATATCTTAAATTATGGTGTCTTGTTTTTATTTTTTATTTTTCAGGGTTTTTCGATTACTTGGCAACTTATTTGTAAAATTCTACTGTGAATAATGGATTCAAAGTTTTATTTTTCGTTCTCTTTGTTTTCGAGATTAGTAAATCGAGAATCTCCTATATAACATAACTAGCTTGAATGGATTTGGAACAACAAAGCATGCATTCGGTTTGTAATTAATAATTGCAATTTATATTAACTGAACATCAAGAGTTCTCTCAATGAATCTTGGATTCCTTAGGCTTGTGAAAATCTTTGTCTTGTTTGTTTAATTGTACTAGTGTAATGCCTCATGCTTCGTGCGTTTCTACATGCTCATTCTGGTTTGTCTTGTTTGTATAATTGTACTAGTGTAATGTCTCATGCTTCGTATGTTTCTGCAGGCTCATTGTGGGTGCCCCGACCCGGATTTGAGAGAGTCACCATCTGGATTTTTGAAATGGACGATCCGAGAAACCAATGACTTGTTTAGAAAAAAGCTTTTGGTCTAGCAAAAATGTTGAGATTCTGGATTCGGGAGCCATGTTACAACCGCGGAAGGTTTTGTTGAATAAGCACCCTGCTCGCCCAGTGAAACTGGTCTCTACTAAGCGTTTTAAATAGGGGATTTAATATCGTTTGAGTGAATAATGCAAAAATAAAACAACAATTTATATCAGAGGACTGCTTTTGGTAAAAGAATACCGCACGGCGAAACAAAAACGCCGCACGGTGTACCTAAAACACCGTGTATTTATCTGCACATTCCTCGCGTTTACATCATAAAATGGAATTTACGTCTATAAAATGACTTTTACGCATTCTGAGTTTTTGGAAAACAGTTAATGAGACCATTTCGTTCATTTTATAATGTAAAATCTTGTTAAAAGCCATTTTGAGAAGTTTAAGAATGTTTGTGAAGCCAAAAGTGACGTTTAACTTGTAAATCCACTCCGGAGTGTACCTGCGCTGCCTTCAAATAATGTTAGCTGAAGTAAATGAGAGGGAAATGCTGAATAGACTGGACAGAACAACAAAACAGAAAGAATATGTACCGAATAAAATGCCGCACGATGTAGTGTATCCAGTGCAGTTGCTAGTTTTTTTTTTTTTTTTTACTTTTTGAATATATGGCTTGTTCAAGGCTTCAACCTGGTATAGGCAAACTGGGAAAATGCCTCTATAGCCTCCCCTCAGGACCAATGTATGATTTTTGGCCAAAGGAATTTCGTTATACCTTTTTGAGCTTGTATGTGTTCGTTTGAAAGATGGAGAAGGAGGGTGATTTGAGCTACCGGGTACAAAAATCAGTAGGAGTACTGAGTTTTTGAGAGAAATTTCAGAGTATTTTGAGATGATTTTTTACAGAAAGATGAGTTTTTGCAATGAGAATGCTCTGTGATGGGAGAGGTATGTCTCCGTGAGTTCAAAGGTGAAAATAGAGTTGGCTTTATAGAAAAATCAGTCAAGACAATGATGGTATAGTGTAGGGTATAGGCCCTTGACCGAGAATAATAATCGCGATTCTCTGCCAATGTCTCAATTACTGAATAATGTCTAAAGAAAAGCAAATTAAAGTACCTCCACTAAACAAAGTAATGGTCCCTTGTGTGATTGGATATCCACTAAACAAGAATTTGTACAAACTTAATTGACTCTCTATCGCTCAAACTGAGAGTGACAAATATGGTAGTACATTTTATGTTATTTGTTCGGGGAAGGGGGAGGGGATGAGGATCTTTGAGATTGGGTTATCTCCCCTGTTAATGGCCTATACGTTGTGGTGTTGGTGAGAGCTATAAAAATGTGTTGTCGTCGATTCCTCATCTACCGATCAAGTTGTGCTATCGTGTTGCCATAACCACTTATCAGAACAGGATGACCTATTTGCAATATCAACAGTCAAGCAAGCCGTGTCTCTACTAGTGGTTAATATTCGCAAAGCGAGAGCAGAGTATTGAGGATTGGATAGAAGTCGATTCAAAAGGATAAGTGCCTCTCAGATTAGCAAAGTTCTGCAGAAGAAAAATGGCCCATTAAGTATTGAAGTGGCACGTCTAAAACCGGATAAACGGAATCAGAAACATTGAACAGAATCATGTACCAAATATTGACAAAATTTTGCAGCCATGTATCTTAACTGTTTCCATGAACGAAATACTAGTGAAATACCGACGACTAAAACAAGAATATCAACGGATATGATAGTATCTAGGAGAGGTCTGACCCGAATCAAAATTAAAATGACTCCACTCTCTGCTTCATATTAAACTTCTTTACCGTTTCAAAAACAAAACAAAAACTTCATAATAATAAACTTCAGTGTAAGAGAATATTAACGCAAAAGGAATTCAGACATATACGCAAAAGGAATCCTTCTTGGAAACCTCTTGCCCAGCATGCAGAATTTCAAAACTAGATTTCCCCGAAGATGCCAAGAAAGCCAACAGAGTAACAGCACTCCAGCAAAGTTTCACTTCCTGAAAATTTGATATCGATGAAATTGTGCATCAAGTGATATTCAAGTGCCATGAACGGGGGGCATGACTCTGAGGAAACATTGCACCTATACATCTTGTCCACCAACTCCACAGAATTTCCGATTTACCAAAAAAAAAAAAGAAGAAGCTTCCGCAGGTTTGGTCTTATGATTTCAAATAGATATCATGCAGTCTGTCAAAATAATGCAATTACAATCAGAGAGATTGAAAAAGGATATGGCAAACTAAAAAGCAAACAACAGAGGAAAAAAATGACAAACTAACAGTGGCTTGAAAAAAATGAAACCGGGCAGGAAATGAGTCATGACAGAAAATAAATGCCGGGGTGATACATCAGGTTGAAACATTCCATTCGGAAGCGTGAAGAGCTCAATAAATATGTAAAAAGCACAGAACCATAACATAACCTTGCAGACCATCCATACACCAAGGTTTTTTACTTTCTTTCCATCCACACACCAAGGTTTTTTACTTTCTTTTTTGCTTCAATCGGATATGTAGGATTTTTCTTTCCTGATAGAATTCACGAAGAGACAAAGGGAGTACAAAATTAGCACCACCCTGTTTAAGCAAGTTCAGGAAGGCCACAATTAGGGTAGGTGGCTCAGATTTATTAGGAAATGGTTTGCCCAAAGTTGCTTTGGGGAGTGGTGCAGTTCTGAGGTGTCCCTTCCCTTCTACCACGAGAATATAATGGATGTAGTTCTAAAGTTTGCCACGGACTTCTTCTGTACACTTCAAGCCTAGAGTTCCTTTAAGCCTCCCCATTTTTTTTGTAAGCAATTAAGAATACATCAGAACACGTACGGAGTGGTGTCGCCTCTACATGGTTGTTTTCAAGACTCGTACAGTGTTACCTGTTGCCCCTTATCTCTCTCTAATAAAATACTTGTAGGCATAATACAGCAATCAATAAGTAATATTCTGCATCATCTCTAATGTTTTATTGAGCTCCATAGGCATAAAACCTGATCCATTTGCAGCATGCTCACATGAAACAGTATTTAGTTAATTGATAGTTCCATGAATTAAGGGAAAAGAGAAGTGCAATTATACATACTACTTTCAATATAATAAACTTACAAAACAAAATAGAAAGAAAACCTGCTCTTGCTGCTACTTTGTACCAAGCAACACATGACTGGGAATGGGTACCAGCACTCACTGTATAAACCTGCTCTTGCTGCTACTTTGTACCAAGCATTAAGTTATTCAATCACGCTCATCATGGGGCCATTCTAAAAATTCATGTATGGTTCGAATCCACATTGAAAGATATAGGCAATACACATAAAAGAGACAAAAGAAATAATGGATAAACAAAATGGGACGGAGGGAGTAAGTTCTTTAGAGTCTTTTTTCCACCATATATTAGTTTAGGCCCAATTTGAAATCTATTTGTCCCACATCAGACATGAAATGGTAATAGAGTTAGTATATAACGAATCGTGAACACCAATCTATAACTCAAGATTACTCTTTTGATCACATAGTTAGGATAAAAGTTAATCAAGTCACCACCTGACGCAGCTCGTTACACTTGACAACTAAGTGTGTGACTCCCACACTAATGTATGATGGAGAACGCACCTACAACACTACATGACGGTACTCCAGAAGCACTAAATAATAACTTGTGTGTTGTCCCCTTCAATAAGGACCAATAATTGGTCTAGTGGAGACAACAATGTGTGTTCACACTAACTTCTTCCTTGTCTTTATAACTTAGGTTGTGTGAACCAAAATACCCACACCTTGACTAATCTATTATCTATGAGAGCCAATCCCTTAGTCCACTGGTGGAGGTTAAACCCAGGACAAAGTTCCGTCTGGACTAGACCCATAACAGTTTTGATATCACCCGAGACCGTAGGAGGAAAAAAACTCCCAAATCTCACAGTTTGACCACCAGGCTAAGGCTTTGGAGTTGTGTTCACACTAACTTAAATATTCAGAATTATAGTGAGTTATTCTCATGGTTAGTTAATTTCTTTGTAACTTTTGGTTAAAACATGGGGATCAAAGTTGAAAAAATACAATAAAAACGAACACTATTCAATTAATTCAAGACAAATATGCTCTAAAATAGACAAACGAATAAAGACATAAACCGTGCCTCTTGGAATCAAACTCCCTGTTACTCAGAATGAATTTAACTCTTAGAAGAAGTACTAGTTGCCATCAAAGAAACAGACAAGAACAATTTCCTGAATTAACATGAGAAGAAAGGAAAACATATCTCAAGGTCTGCCTAAACCAAAGGAGAGAGACCAATACCAGTGCATTACCCCATTTATTTCATTCCATCGATTGATTTTTTGGATCTAGAATTCTGGATGAAACATTTGACATATGGATCACGCACTTACATTTATCCAACTAATCTGAATTTTAATATGGATACTCAAGAAAATGATGAATGGTTTTGGATCATTTGTGTGGAATCCTGAAATGGGCCCCACAATCCGTCGGTTTACTCCCCGTAGAAGGACTCAATATTAAGTCAGAATAGGTCTTTACTTTTCCTTGATTATTTGTCGCGTATTGGTTGTTTGTTGGTCTTACCGATTTCTCAACATGTGGTAAGAGATATGTAGTGGGAGGTATGATCGATGTGATAAAGGCTTGTTCTGGTGCTAGGCAGTGCAAGGGGGCTTGGGGTGGTTGCTATTTTTGGGAGTTTCTGTGGAGGAGAAAAGGGGAGGGAATTCCATCAAGGGTTATAATAGTAATTTACACTACACAGTAAAGTTTGACAGTTGACACCATTAAAATCTGTTAGTTGACTTGATAGTCAAACTTGCAGCTAGCAGGGGGAAATCGCAATGCAATTATCAAGGGCGAACCTCATTTTATGAGAAGAAGAAAAAAGGTCCCCGAAACAAACACTCTTGCCGAACGAATAACAATACTAATAAGAAAAAACTATGCCCGATCCATGAATACAACTACGAACAATTAGGGCAAACGGAATCTATTGATCTAAATCTTAACGTTGAAAGAAAAAAAAAACTGATTTAGAAAAGTTAAAATTAAACAATGAAGAACATAACTAAAAGCAATGAAAAATTATAGTAGGATTCATTTTTGCCGAATGTTAGATCTGCAAAACCAAAGGGGCCGGAGAGAGAAGGGGTGAACAATGCAATGCAATGCAAAGTTGAACTCTCACCCATTGCATGTTCACGTTTGAATTAAAAAGTTAAGTAACAATGTAACATATTTTTTTTGTTTTTATTTGATTCTTTTTGAATTTGTTAATTTTGTGTCAAACTCATAATTTTTTTTAAAAAAAGACAAAATAAGAGAAATTGAAAAAATAAAAAAGATTGATCGAAATTCAATAAGTTAGTACAAAAGTTTGACGCAAAACTAATAAATGGGATTTTTTTTAATAAAGACAAAAATTAAGAAAATTGATTTCTACACTCCCCTCTTTATCACATACACTCCTTTTTTGCCTTTATTTGGTGTGAGTTTACTCTATTGCTCCTTATTGTGTGGAAAGTGAATTTATGATAGGATAAAAAAGTAAATTCACACGAATAAAAATAAAAAAGAGAATGTATAATAAAAAATGGTGTAGAAATCGATTCCCAAAATTAAAGTTATTATTTGACTTTTCAATCCAAATTCCCCGTTACACCTACTACTAGTGGGGTCCATTCACCTCATTTCCCAATTCCCACTCTCTGTCTAAGAATTTATGAAGGAATGAAATTTCTGCATATCAAATTGGGGACCAGAGACTGGTCTAGCGACGCGAAACTAAAACTAACAAATACATAAAAAATTACCCAATGACTTTATGTCACTCGGAGCCCCATTATAGTTGGAGAGGAGGCAATATAGCTAAAAAAAATAGGAAATGATATTGGCACTCCAAAAATTGATGCAGGCACTCAAAAAAACAAAAGAATGTGACTTTGGAGTTACACTAATTTTGAAGTGTCGCATCAATTTTTGGAGTGCGAATATCATGTTCCAAAAAAATCTACAACCACACATATACACTTTTAAAAAAATACTTACATTCATGTTCCACACCTCCAGTCAGGGACGGACCGAGTGAGGGGCACGTGACACGTCGGGTTACGTGCCCACATTCATTTTCAACGATTTTGTAGATATAGAATTTTTGGATTCACCTCGGGTCTCATATAAATGATCGTAATCGTTCATTTTTTAAAGAAAAAAGTTTAAGCCTATGAAAAATATCATCTCAATCAAATACCACTAAATGATTGATCCATTTGCTCAACTTCCAATCCAGAATGAATAATCTAGCAGTTGTCGGTATTCGATATAATTTATATTTCTTACAAGGAAAGCTAAGAATTTATTTCTTACAAAATGAACTTGTCCGATCATTTGTGTGGTATTCAATGTGAACCAGCACATTGCTTTTATACACTTTTAGTCCCCAAAATTTGTGCTTGTAGAGTTATTAATAGAAAATAGATGATGAACAAATGATAATTTTGTTTAAACACACATAGTCAAGGTGCGTAAGTTTCCCCGAGTAATTGGTTAAATCTAAGGTTATTTTGGTGTGAATGTGTATAACTGTAAGTTTGTAACTCATATACTATGGTTACAAAAAAAAATATTGGTGCCCCCATTTTATCAAATTCCTAGGTTCACCACTACCTTCTGTGTGTGGGGCTCCCAAATGAATGTGAGTGTTTATGTGTTGTGTTTGTGATTGTAGAAGAGTTGAATATATAGCTATCAAATTCAGGACTCACCAGAATAAAAAAGAATAAGAATCCGACTACTGGTGATCTAAGTTGCACAAATGGTGCATAGATCATATTGTGGGGTCTATTTCAAGGTCTCATACAAATGATCTGAACCGTTTATTAAGTTTAAAATAATATTTTAATTCACCCCATAAAAATCAACTTGATCGGAAGGTAAGTGTTTGCGGTTTTTTGCTTACCGCCGTTAATAGTCACCTTTACCAGAAGTTTTACTCCCACCGTTAATAACGCATCTATTTCATTCCACAAGCTTTTCACATCTAATAGTGGGCTCCCGAATTTAAGGTTCTTTCGGAAAAATAAGCCATCTAAAAGTAGTTTACTTTTTATCTTTATTTAAATTTTTTTTTGCATCTTTTAATTTTGCATCAAATTTCTTTTTAAATTATTGATTTGTCTCGACGTTAAAAATCCAAAAAGTAGAACATTAGGATCCAAGCTCAAAAAATCTGCCTTTATGGTTTATCTTTTATTTTTATTCAAAAAATTATGAGCTTCGGTCATAATTTTTTAATTTTTCGATTCATCTTAACGAGAGGAATCAATAATTTACAAAAATTTAACGCAAAAATAAAATAATAAATGTCAATTTTTTAAAATAGAGACAAAAAAAAAAACACGTAATTTGTTTTTTGCCAAAAAAGATCTAACTTTCCATAAAATCACTGTTTCTTTCAACATGCTACTGTGCTTTCACAATCAAAATCAATAGTGGGCTCCAGAATTGATAAGGTAATCAACCTTCCACAAACCAAATAGTGCAGAGGAGAAAAATTTACAAACAAACAAAAACCACACAAGATTTTTCATCACAAATAGTCCCGTCAACTGCGACTCTTGTTGGATAATATCTCAATCACTAATGCTAAATGCACGGATAATGGAGTACATACTTCATACATAGATCGTTTTGGGACACATTTCAGGTCCCGCAAACATGATCGGAGTTGTTGTTCATTTTGTTCAAAATATTTTGTTTAGGGCCTGTGTAAAAAATCATTTTAACAAGATATCTGCGTTAGCCCTTTCTGATAATGGCCCCTATCGATATCTGGTTTAAATGATTTTTTATAGGGCCCTAAACAAAATATTTTGAACAAAATGACCGGCTCCGATCCAATAATGCATAGGGGACCCAAAACCATCTGTATATGGAGTATGTACTCCATTGTCTGTGCAACACAACTCTCATTATCCAATACAATAATGCTAGAAACAAACAATAATTTAAACACAACATCTCACATATATGTGGGGGCCACACGCACAGTCGCACTAATATGTGTGAACTCATATGTATGTGAGATTGTATTTGGTGTTGTGTTTGAATTATTGTGTATATAGCACTTTTGTATCCCATACAGCTATAAAAAAAGATAATAATAATGATAAATTCCGTTTCACCAACAAAAAAACAACAATCCCATACCGCTATCATATTCGGGCTGATCACTTGAATATAAAATAAGAACATTCCAATTTTGAGAAATTTGGTGGATATGAATTTTTCAACTCGACCACTATGTGACTCTCAATGTACAATGGTTCAAGCTGCTGCTTTTTTAATTGCAAGAAACTAGGAGGATGATTCAAGGCGT